>CAESWR010001344.1:97402-110594 GCA_903171835.1 Mullus surmuletus
CCATCTTCTCGTACAGCTCTTCAATTTCCCGCTTCTGAGCGGCCTGCAGGGCCTGCACCTCTGTCAGGTGCCTGGATGGGGACGGGGAGAGAAGGGCATCAGCTTCTGTTAAAACTGTCCTTGGGAAGACTCAGGTATTTCATATTTACTGAATTATTTGTTCTGGCAAACAAGGGTTCTGTTTTACACTCGAAAAGAACAATTCCCATAAGTAGGGGCGTCCCGATACAACTTTTTCACTTCCGATACCGATATCGCAGCCTTGAGTATCGGCCGACACCGATATCGAGCCGATCTGATATCAGCAGGAATCAAACCTACTTTTATGACTTATTTTGTAGTCTGGAATGTTAGAAAAGGCTTGATCAAGTGATATTACTCAAACAGAGAACAATAGTCAGCAACAGTAGCTATGAGAGAAACTGACCCATTGATTATTAACCAATGACTCACAGACATTTGAACCTTAAACAGAAGAATATTCTACAATTGAATCAAATCAATTCAAAATACATTAGAAGACCCTGAAAAATAACCTCAATAAATAATAAACAAAAAATATATATTTCTAAAGTGCAAAATAACCAGTAGTTTAACTTAAACACAAGCATATTCTACAGAGAAGAGCTGGAGTGGAGTCTGGAATGGACTGCTGGTATCGGAGTGCTTATATCAGAGATTTTAGATGCAGGCCGATATCATCCCATACTCGTTTTTTCCACTGATATCGGATTGATATCGGATATAAATATCGGATCGGGACACCCCTACCCATAAGGCAGAGCTTCAGATACCAGGGTGAGCATCAGTAATTAAAGTGGACTGTACTTCTGCCTGTCTGTTTCTGCTGAACCTCACATGAAAGGCAGCACAGGGAAGAAATCTGTGTCCTGTTACTTGAATCCAAGCAAGAATAAAAGCCAGTTCACCTGGAGGTCCAACGAGTTTGGTTTTGGTTCTTTCAGTTGGAGTCACTCAGTGTGTTCGTATGACTACAGAGGCATCACTCACTTCTCTCTGAGGTCCTGCAGCTCCTCCAGCATCTCCTCGTCCTCGCTGTCCGAGTCGTCGCTGCTCAGGTAGGGGGTGCTGTGGTTGTAGGTCATCATCCACAGATGGTGCAGCGCGTTGCCGTACTGGGGGCTTCCGGCCGCTCCGTCCCACATCCTCCCCTCCACCTCGGCTGCCGTCACAGACAGTCCACTGTCCGCTGACGTCCCCATCAAGCTGAGGCTGTACGCTCTCCTCCGGTTCCTCTTCCTGGTCCTCAGACGTTCCCCGACAACCTCTTCCTCCCCCTCTTCCTCCTCCTCATCTTCGTCCTCTTCTTCTCTGTCCAGCAACTGCTGCTGCTGCTGCTGCTGCTGCCGCCCGTCTGTCTCTGGGAGGACGGCCGTGGAGCCTCTGTGAAGATGCGGGTGGGGGGGCGACATGGTGAGGGAGGTGCCGAGGCTGTTCTCGGACTCTGCCTGCTCCTCCGTGCTGCTCTCCGTTGGAGTGCTGCTGCTGTCCGCCTGCTGAGGGGCAGCGCAGGCGGCGGCGGCGGCGGCTGCTGGGATTCCCATGCTGGGTGTCACCTGGAATCGCCCCACTGTCACGGCCACAGACGGAACTCCTGCCATTCAAAGGAAGAAGTAGTTTAGTCTCTGTAAATGGTAGACAAATTGATGAGGCCATTCTTTACAACTTCTGGTCAGTGTGAGTCACTTTTCTCTGCTTACTTCTGCAGTCCATCATCATCATCATTAAGAAGTTGAAATGTCTGCGTGGCCGGTTTATATAGGTGACAGCTGATCACTGGCTGAACAGAAGTGATTGTTCTCTAATCTGAGCAAAGGCTGATAATAGATCATAGAACCTCACTCTACCTCACTGTGCTCGCAAGCCATTGATTAGAACCTGATTAAAGTGTTTCATGGAAACAGACATGAAGGAGCCAGAACTCAGTTGTCACTGTTGTTTCCTGACCAATCTAATCAAAGATAAGAAATAGTTCTATCGTCTTAAATACATGAAAATAAAAGTACAGTACATAGAATGAATGAATAGAGGGCAGTGATCTTACACAGCTCCTTTGCAAACATTTTAGGGATTTATAATCCAGCTGACAGTTAAATGACAAAAGTAAAAAAAAATTGACTTCATACAAACCACATTTTGCCACCATCAGAACTGTTTTTCTTCCATAACTGAACCATCTACATGTGATTTGAATTCAGTCAACACTGTTGGAAGTATTCAAATTGTTTCCGAGACTGCCGGGACCAACACCAAGCGGAGAACATCTGTTTCAATATCCAAATTGCAAAACGCCCCTCACAGAATTGAACGCCAGGAATTTGTTTTCTGAATATGTCATGATTATTCCGAAATGAATTCCTTTTGGCTAAACCTCTTTTAATCTGCTTTGAATCATCACAAAACACCCGAGTAACCACACGGCGACAGGCAGGTTAAGGGTTAAAATCCTGCAGCGCCGCGGTTTGGCCGCTAAGCGTCGCTCCATGTGTAAACACAGAGCGTGTCTGGATCCGAGCCCACCGAAACAGAGGGACTCTGTTCAATGTGGGCTTCTCATGAGGGCATAAACACAGACAGGTGGGGATTTGGGAGGAGAGGCCTTTAACGACCAAGGCTCCTCGCTGATTGGTCATTAGCGGTGGGCCGGGCCTCAATCACACCTACGTTTGTGTTGGTATTGAACGGAACATTGCAGCCAGACTCACGGTTACGCAATTTCTCCTGAGGCACCACTAATGGGTGATAATGTCACCAAGGATACAGCGGAGAGAAATAAATAAGGAAACTGAAAACAACTCAAAAGGCCAAATTGGCCGTAGCAGACACATCAGAGCCTATTTAGACCGAAAACATCGTAAAATAGTGCAGAGAAAGAAAAACAGCAGGGATACTTGGCTGTGGGTGCATTTGCCTGCATTACACAAGGATGTGTGGGTTTGTTTGGGTTGCAAACGTAAAAAAAAAAATCACACACTATGTCTTTTTGCAGCCCGGAGCGCCGGACATACGTCGCGTCAGGTGTTTATGAGCTACAGAGCGAGGAGAGGCTGGTGGAGCAATATGAGAACTTCTTACCAGAGGCAGCAGATGTGACATTTGGTTTTGGGCAACTGGCAGGATTCTCTGGGAGAGACGGTTGCAACTGCGTGCTGATGGATGATAACTAGAAGAGAAGAATAAATGCTTTTAGCTCTGCAGTGGACCTGGTGCTGGGAGGAAGTGACATGTAACACTGTTTTATCATGTTTAAAATGCGAAGCAGCACGTCACATGTGACAGTCGTGCCGTGGGACTGAGAGACTCACAGTGCTTTCTGGGCTCTCTGGAGGTGAAGAGGAAAGATCTGATGAAGAGGTTAAACTGGAGACTTCTGATCTGGGCTTAGTCTGGGCTGGAACCGAGGCAGGGAATGAGATCCGACTGAGGGGGCTTGAGGGTCCGACCTGCCGCATGGGCTCCTGGGGAGCCTGTGGAGGAGTAGAGGCCATGGGAGGGGGGGAGAGCGGGCCCACCCAGCCCTGTGGTCCACCCCGAGGAGACCCATCTGTCTGGAATGGGTAGTCAGGGCTGTGGTACAGGTTCTGGCCCGGGACGTCAGCTGGAGGGTAAGGCACTTCCACTTGAGTCTGGAAATGTTGCGGATAGCCGGAGGGATACCCGGAGTGTGGGTTCATGGGAGTGGGTAGCTGGTGGTGGAAGCCTGGGAATGAGGGGACCCCCTGGGCGGGCAGGCTAGAGGGCGGAATGAATGACTGCGCCATGCTCATGGCCATGGAGATGACATTAGCCAGGGAGAAGAGGGGCTGAGTGTGCGGCGGCCACATGTTGGGATGCTGAGGGCCGGGTGGCGACATCGTCACGCTCTCATTGCTGCTGCTGGTCTCATTCAGAGGGTTCGGGGAGCCCGGGGCCGGGGAGGAGGGCACGGAGGGGAAGGTGGGGTTACTGGCCACGCGACTGAGGGGAGGATGCATCCCGGCCGGTTTAGGGGAACCCGGAGAGCTGGGATACGGGAACGGGAAGTGGGTGTTTCCCAGGAAGGGCAAGTGGTAGTGCTGGTGGTGAGGAAGAAGAGAAGCAGGGTGGTGATGGTGCTGATAATGAAGAGGAGATCCTGCAAGAGCAAAATATTTACACTTAGTTTGGAGTCAAAAACCTAGCGTAACAAAACATGTTTTATCTCCTCCTAGAACAGGGCTCCCAACGGAGGATGCTGGGACTCCCAGGGAAATATCAGCAACCAAACAAGATGCGTTAAGGACATGACACTTTATGATAAATATGTATATTGGAAAATGCTGTCATCTACAAAAAAAAAAAAGTCTTGTTATTTTGGCCTTTCTGCCATATTCCATAAAAGGAAGTTATGGAGAAAAATTGGCAAAGGTCAGCAAATTAGCAATGATGACAATAAAAAAGGTGTTAAAGTGTAATTTGCAATGCAGCCTGTTGCACAGCTACTATGCAATTTTGTGTGGAAGTGACAAGTTATATTGCTTTATTTCTTTCTGTTTTTTCTCCGGGTTTGGCACGTCCCATTCTCTCCTCGGCCCCCTGCCAAAACATACGCCATGTGGACCACAAATCTTTCCCGTACTTCCAAATAATGGGTTTCCATGGCGAACAAGGACGTGCTGTTTAAGGCGGCATCCGGCTGTAATTGCGTTTGTAAGCCGGAGCAGTTGCACATCAGGCTTACGTTGCTGCGAGGGATTCCGCATTGAAACACAAAAACAAAAAAGGAACCCCACGTGTGGCGCACACAACTCTCTGGGACTGATTGAGAGATTAAAGCGGTTGGGATTTCTCCATCCCTCCACAGGGGAATAAATCAAGTTGCCAATAACCAAACCCCATCCATTGGATTGACATTTACCCCAACAATGGCTCCACAGTTGCTGATGATGCAAACCAGCCGCTACTTTTTCCATGCCGATGGAAACATAGGTTAGGCAACACCACCGTGTCGGGCCAAGAGGTATTGCGAAAGCAGGCATGCGGTGGACATCCAGCAGAGAAGGGGACACGGACTGGAGGGGATGAGGATGTTCAGATGGCCGACGAGGCTGAAACCGGGGGCGTACGGAGGCTATGTGGTCTTTAATGGACAGGCGCTGCCCCTCCTGTGGAGGCTTTCTTGGAAATTCTGTAGGAGTTTGCGCTGGCAAACAGATGTTGCAGAGAATCGCAGCCCCCGGAGGGAAGCTCTGGCTTTACAGCGACGGCATTCACGGCTTCCTAAAAAGCCAGAAAGCGCCCTTCAGGTGAGGTAATTACCCAGGAGGCCCCTGCTGCAGAGGCAGACACAGACGAAAGCTTTGAGGTGTGGGGACGGCGGATGGCGCCATGCGAATGTCTGAACAATACCAAGAACCGGCCCCGAGGAGTCCAAGAGGGGGGGGGCGGGGGGCGGGTTTATGAGGTAGCTGAGCTTTGACTTATTCTCTGCCAAAGGTCTGTAACAATTTTTCAGTGTGGTGAAACAGTAAACAATGCTTGTCCTCTTTGCACGGGCCGCACGGGAGGGGCGGGGGGACGAGGGGGGGGCGTTTACCTGGAGCGTTGTGGAAAGACTGTGAGCGCATAAGAGGTCGGCCAGGTGAAGTAATGTCTGTACCGAAGATGTCTCCATTGGGGCACGGGGGGGAACCACGCACCCCCACACCTGGGTTAGCCACACCGAAGTCTAAGACAAGACACACACATGCAATGAGTGGAAACATGCACACACACACATCATGCACAGAGGTACAAAAGCGCATCGGTTAATCCTGCATGCAGTGAGACAGTGGCTAAGATCATGCATGCTGAATTGAACAAAAACTCAAAGGTGCTTATTGAGAGTCTGTGATCTAATCTAATCTCCACGACGTGAGACTCACCAGGCAGAGAAGAGGAGGAGTGTGTTCGAGGAAGGGTGTGACTGTGCAGATTTGGCTGGAAGAGAAAACATAGAACATACGTCAGCATGAGCTTCCACTGGTTGCAGACAGAATGGACATTTAGAGAAACGCTGTGTGTGAGAGCGAGCGTGTCCAATCCGTGCAGAACATTTTGGGTTTCTGTGACGACAGCGTGATTCAGCGGCAGTAAATTTCCTGTGTATTTACCATCAAAAAGAGCTCCTGGAAGTTTGCCTTGGTTATAAAATCATCATGTCGAACTTGTTTTATTTTGCATTTTATTTTGTTGGTCGGAAACCAATGGAGAGAAATCAGAAAATGACAACACTTGCTTTCTTTCTTTCCATGACTCTAAATATAGTGCAGAGTGAAAAAAAAGCACAATAAAGTGTATTTTCTCTGTTAATGCCGGAAAGTACCTCTTAACTAGTGTATGAATGAAGGGATCTGTTGCTTTTAAAATGAATCTATCATTCTACTTCACGCAAATTTCCTTTATTGAATGGTTTCAGTGAAAAAAGTCATCATTCGGGGCCAGAATACATGAGTGCTTCAAATTCCAAATCTGGAATTTGTGCAGAATCTGCACACCATCTTTAGTAAATAATTGTCATTCCTCTTTCTCCCTTTTGTTTTATCAACACAACAGCTGCTCCAAAGCAGATGACAGATAGAAGATTAGTTTCTCTTTGAACGGTGCTATCAGTTTTCAGACCGAAAAATAAAAACTTCATTTTGTGTTTTCAAGTAGCTGTTCTAATCCGCCTCCATTTGTAAAGGATTTTTCTCTGTGTTGGAGCAGGAACAGTGACTCGGGCTCCGTTTATACGGAACATCTTCCACAAACTCCCTGAATAGTGAACTAGTTCAGCAACCACAGCAGAACTATCTGGTCTGTGGGTTTCGTCCAGGGCTGCTGGCAAGTGGCACCTTTCTGGGGGGCAGATGCTGTTTTTAATCAGGGGCTGGAGGGCAGCCAGATGATATTTGTTCAAGATGGTTTGAAGTAATTATAAAGCCAAGCAGTCAGAAGCACAAGGAAGAGAGTGGATGGCAGGCAGATCCGTCTTTTGTCCTGCAGGAGTCTGTGAATTACTTTAGCTGACATCACCTTCTGCTCATTTTTACAGAAGATTGTATTCAGTGTCGTAGTGACTGGAACACATCACGGTGGAACAGACGCTTCTTTTCCTCTAAGCGGACACATCTGAATGATTTAAAAAACGGTTCCCACTGCGCAAATGTGACTTTGGAGTGACGTCTTTTCGATGTCATTTTTGGACGTCCGATTTCGGTCCACCGAGGGGTTTGTTTTGTAACGCCAGGCAACGTCTTTTGTTCTACGTTTACAGAACGTCTAACGTTGACGTCTGAGTGACGTCTTTTCTGTCTCATTTTTGGACGTCCAATTTCGTCTATCCGACGCCCAGTGTTTAGTGGGTCATATCTTAAGACAGCTCCTCCTCCCTTTGTTTAACCGCTTCACAATGATTCAGAGTGGCTAGAAAAAAATCAGAACATCAATTATTTTACACCTCCAAGTAAAAAATAATTGTGGTTTGCGCAGATGAGGGTTTATTGATTTAGGGACCAAATGCATTTGAAAAATGAAGGCCTGTGTGTCTCCACAAATAGTCATTTTTTATGGCATTCTTGCTTTTAGTAACATCATGTTCTTAATGGGAGCTGAGTCTCAGACGGCTTAAAGGACACTTAACCTTATATCTTATGAGGCGGCCTGCAGAGGGATCGTGGAGAGTGGAGACAGCAGCACTCTCTTTATCCCCTGTGTAGGAGGGAATTCATGACAGCTTCCGATCTGCATCAGATTTATGACACTGTCTTAGATAAGCGCTGTAGGTGCCGTAATTTATGTTTCCATTTACTGTTACTTCCTTTGTTGCCATCTACTGACGCAACCGTGTAGATTACAAGGGAGACGTTGGCGCCGATGCCGACCTGAGAGGAGGACAAGGAGTTGACTGCGTTGTGGAAAGCAGGTTGGGGAAGTCGGTGTCCGCTGGAATGAACAGGCTGTTCTTTCGCCATCAGAGCCTCTGCCCGTTTGATGATGTCACCCATGCGGTGGATGAAGCCCTCCTTCTCTGATGGCAGGATGAACTCATTGTGTACCTTGAGGACAAAAGAACAGCGTCAGAGGAAGGGATCAGATACTTGAATCAATGAAAAAGTCATGCAGGAATGTGCATGAACTGTTAGAGGTAAATCTGAGACAATCTCCATCAAGATTAAAGGGGAAATTACACAATGGTATCAGATATTATGAAGTTGATTGCAGCACTGTGTCCTAAACCTTTTCAGCTGCAAGAGGATTTTAGCAGTGAAAGCTGCAGAAAATCTAAAATATATTAAGAGTTATCGGCTTGCGCTGGTCAGCTACTGGATGATTCATAGTCCAAACCACAGACGAGGACAGTATATCGTATTTTTTTTCATCCGATACACTCAAATATAACTTTACAACTATTAAATAAGTTAAATAAATATTTTATTTGATGATTTTACTCAATTTTTGTATGCTGATATACTTTTACACTTGTACTTTTTGGACATATTTAAAATGAGGATGCTTCTTGGGCTTCGTTCTTGCTCATCTAAAGTGTATAAGTGAATGAGATGTCATTATTACACATGTGATATGCGATCCAACAAACATACATGAGAAAAATAAAAAAGGCTAATCTCTGGTTGACACCTAGCAGCGGTTACTTGCCAAACAGCTGTGATGTCAGAGCCCAGAGCACGGTGCCAAATATGAGAATGTTCACATAAGTAGTCATCATCTCAAAGAATGTCTCTCAGCCAGTGCCGAGCAATAGCAGTTTGGTATTTTCAAAATAAAGTTCTGCAAGGTTATCACTTATCATCGTGGTCAAATGCATTAAATGATTTGCCAAAATGTGAAGTAGCTAGAAATAGAGATAACGTGCTGCCCAGCTGTACTTGTGATGCCTGTTTGTATGTAGACAAGAGACACTTGTTGTCCATCTATGAAATCTGTGCACCCGCCCAAATTCACACTCGCCAACCCTCAGCTAAGGCTCGTTCCCGGGGAAAAAGGAACATAAATCATCCCTTGTGAACAAATAGCAGTCTCTCTGGGGATGTTTTGAATTTTGCATATTCACGCAGTTTTGAGTATTACTGTGAATTGTGGGTCAGGGTGTGGTGACCGTTCTCCTGTCAGCATGGCATAATTCAGCACATTTAAAGTGCTACACTGGAAACCACAGGAGCTGTTGTGATGCCAAGAACCCAGACTGTGCCAGGACTCGGTAAACAACAGCCCACTGTGTTTTTTTTAAGAGTCAGTAAAACAGTACATTCACTGAACAAAAAGTGCTGCTGCACACTCATCACGCTGCTCACTCCGACTCCTGTACGTGCACGGCTGCGCCACGTTCCGGCCACTAATGAAGCTTGAAGACGATAACAGGCGGACAGCGGCGGCCGACCTGCGTCACTCACTGCTCGGCGTGTTAGAGGAACTAACATAAAAGGCTGGAGGCGGTAAGAACTGTGTGTACGCTCAATTTAGACAGACCGACCTTTCAATTCATGTACAGTTCCAAGAGGGATTTGTCTGTTACCAGTTTAATCCAGCGGTCTAAAGGTGATGTCGAGGTGTCCTCGAGTACCAAATTAAACCCCTAACTCAGTACCTTGCATGGCACTCGACCATCTGTGTGTGAATGTGACCCAGTGTGTGTACTTTTACCCCATCATAAATTTGGAGGCTTCCACAAAAAGAAAAAAAAATCCTCTTATCCAAAGCTATCCAATATTGTAGTCTGCGTTTTGTATCTGAAGGCTCATTCTTCCAAACAAAGATTCCAAACCAAATGTCCCATAGTGTAATATTTATATCGGGTGATGCATTTAAAACCACGAGTGTGTGTTTATAGCTGCATCAAACGGAGGATTGAGTTTGTATTATTCTATTCGCATTCCCACAAACGCCAGCCTGACTGGGATGTTGGGCTACTTTTGGACGTGACACTAAATTTAACACTCTGAGCAGTGTTTGGCTGCACAGCAAGAGTCTGTCACGATTCACCGATGCATATTTACAAAGCAAGTATAGAAAGATCCGTTTTTTGGAGTTTTACAGAAAGCAAACCTTCTACTTTGCTATCACATCCAAAAGACTGATAAGGTTAAAGTGATCTCAGATTTATAGTGAAGGCAGAGAGGCGTGAACAGACCTAGACTTGATTGGCTTAAGAATTAGGCCCCAACGCACTTTGTACCCGCGCACGTTCCTGCCAGTAGCGAAGCCGTGGTTGTGACTCACCATGACAGCAGCAATGTCCTCTGGATTATCTCCATCCAGGTCAAACTTGAAGGTAACCATCTTGTCGTTGTGTGTTTGCAGCTGACACTCCACCACCCGGTCCACTTTATCAGAGAGCTGCGGAGAACGAGAACCGAGAGTCAGCGTCAGCCGTCCCTCTGGGAACGCTGAGCGAGTCAAACAACGGCGGGAACAATGAGTCTGAGCAAACATGTCACTCTGTGAGGAGCGCTGAGAGCCCATGCACACACATGTGGTTTCGCATGATGTTTGTCTCTTCCTTCAGTCCAAACATGGCCATTAAAAGATCACAAAGTGTCCCGATCACAGAAGAAATGTACTGCGGTCGACAGAAGAGCGGCGTCGCTTCTGACAATTCTACATCAGGGGTCCAGCAGAGCCGCTCCCTCATAAATTGAAAATGCCTCTGTTAGTCTGATAATTTCATCCAGATGGCAGATTTATTTGTTTATACCCATTTGCAGGAAGGTCATTAAATGAAGCATTTTGATTTATTGTACCCCAGTGATGCGCAGCCTGGAGCGCGCCCTCCTCCTGAACAGCTTCCCAGCGGTCCGCCTGGCAGCCGTCCGCTCAGTCTTCTCCGTCAGGCCCTCGTTGCCGTCGCTCAGGCCCGAGGTCACGTCGGAGGCGTAGCTACGAGGAAGTAAGTGCTAATGGTTAGAAAACGCACCGCAGAAAACATTCCTCAGAGGGTGATGTCTACCATGACTGATTATCCCGCCGTTGCGCATGATAATAATAATAAACAGCACTCTGAAGTGTCAAACAAAGGCTTGAGGTGGAACAGTGGCGCGTCTCTAAACAGCTGTCCTCGGCGAGGCGCTATAGGAAGCAACATGTCTGCACGAGCTGTCATATTTACACAATGAGCAGGTTTTAGGTTTCGGAGAAGTGCAGAACATCGAGTGTATTTTATAAAAAGCTCAGCCTCGGCTAATTGCGTCTCCTGGGTGTTTTTCTTGGGGGTTGGAGTTGTGGGGGGGGGGGTTGCTGCGGTCACAATCCCCCCCTCCGTCCACCTCTCCTGCCTGCACGGGCAGCAAACATTTACAAGACTGCTGGTTGGCAACGTGTGCTGGTCTCTATATTTAAAAACCTCCAGCTCGTGGGTCACTTCAGTTCAAAGCGTGTTTCAGTTCTAAACACGGAGATTAGACGAAACGATTTCACTAATGAGTGTCAACGTTGCAAATGATCCCTCTGCTCTGTGATCCCTGCTGCTCATCAGTGATCTCAGAGGAAGAACAAAGCCACTGGGAATACGACTGCTGCTAAATATGGGATGTCTGAGCTGTTGCGGGACTTGACATTTATTGCAAACTAGTCAAGACGAATCAAATTATGTTGAGTAATAGATTATTCACAGAGGAAGTAAGTTGACGTCTTCTTTGCTTCGATGATAAATCATCCCCAGCACAGTGTGTATGTTCGCAGCACACACATGTGGAAACGTGGTTGGCCCTCATGCGGAGAATAACATGGAAAACAGGGCCTCTTGGACAGCTGACAGCCAGTCACACAGAAACCTGCCAGGGTTCAATTCTGCCTCGCTGCAATGAAAACACGGCGGATCCCGTCGATCGCCTCCGGCTTGTTGTCTCAGCCCCACAGATGTGGAGGAGGAGGAGGAGCCTCGCGCCTCGGACAGATTCACATTGATTTTCGGGTTTGTGAGCGGGGACGTTGTTGTGGCAGCCGGAGCAGAGAGGAGGTTTACCTGTCAACAGGAGAGTTGAAGCCACTCGGGGATCCTGAGTTGCCATGCTCTATGTTGTTGGATACTGCGATACTCTGAGAAGAGATCAAGTGGGTATTGCAAGGTAAATATTGATGCCAGATGTTTCCCAGATAAACCAAGTGCATTTTTGAAATATCTGATTCACCAATGCAATTATCTCATGAAAGCATCTCTTAATCTTTGTAATGGCTACAATAAACATATGAACAACCAATAATTACTATAATGACTCAAAGGTTATTTTTCTAACAGCTCCGTTCAACACTGTGTCAGCGACCATGTCGGTATCCATAAAAATGTAATGAGTTGAATAAAACTTTACTATGTGCTTGGTGGGATGATGATTCAATTATTATTAACTGGTACAATGATGTGGTTAATTTCCAGTTCTGTATTTTTACTGTGGAACTCCCCCGAATGCAGCTTTGCTTGATTGACGATTGAAAACTCAAGACCCTCCTTCACTAAAAGCCCGATCTATCATGAGGAGCGACGATGCCGAGGCGCCGTCGCTGTCGAGGAGCTCTCCGTGGAGGCCACTCACCGAGGGGAAGCGGAGGGCGGGGATGGGGAGGCCGTTTGCGGCAGTGGTGGTGGCGGCGTGCGCGGCCGCGGGGGTCGCGGGCGGGTTGAAGCTGCCGGCCTCCAGGGGATCCTGAAGCCCAGAGGAGCTCAGATAGCCGTCCGTCTCGCAGTCAGCTGTTTCAACAAAGGACATGAGCTGTTAGCATGTGACCGACTACAGGCCGGCGGACAGAGAGACGCACACGTCCAACGGCCCCCAAACAGATGATTACAATGACACAGATGTGGAGAAGATGAAGGATTTGAGCTGCAGATTCAGGACACACTGTGGATTATGAAAAGAAGGACGTTTCACAGGCGCTTTTTCAGGGTGAAAATTCAAGAACCACAGCACAGCAGGCGGCCACACACACACACACACACACACACACACACACACACACACACACACACACACACACACACACACACACACACCACGAGATAAAAGCAGCTGAATAATTTAGTTATGCACAGTTTTCGGTTTCACTGTGCGGCTCCTGTGCGCCCTGAGATGTGAACAAGTCTCCGCTCAGAGCGCAACAGTGTTTCTAACGCGGAGAAGCGGAAGGCTGATATGAGATGAGCTGATCAACTTGGACTTTGAATCAGACTGAGATGAAATCT
>CAESWR010001344.1:118515-129970 GCA_903171835.1 Mullus surmuletus
TTTCCAAAATCCGCGTAAAAACTGAACCAAACACGGCAATCACGGCGTGCGGACAAAGGCATTTTTGTGCTTCCTCATGGATGAATGGCCCAATTTAGCTCCTGCTGGAGTAGCTCTGCCTGCGGTGGGTGGTGAGTGGAAAACTCTCAGGAGACATCGGGGGCATGAATCCTGCATTGAGGCGGATTTCTGGGAAAGAAACCCTCCGCATATGTTTATGCTTTTACAATCAACCTGACCGGCGCGCTCTCTCTCTCTCTCGACCCTCCTCTCCCCCCGCGCGGCCCTGCGTCAGACCCCTGTCAATGTGAGGCGTCGTGTCGCAAGAAGCGCGACAGAGAGCGACTTGTGTTTGCTTTTATGTCGACAGAGATCGGTTTTTACGAGGTGAGCACAGGCGGTGGCTTATACCTCATATGTGAGAGGAACGACTGAAGGGTCCTCATGCTTCAGACGGAGAATGACACGATTAAAACTTATCAGGGCAAACGTCATCACGGCTTGAAAAAAAAGCATTTTGAAACGAATTGAGCTCGCTTTGCTGTTTTATGGGCCTTAAAAGGAGACAAACTGCACGGCGAGTGTCAGGGTTTTACTACCACTGTAGGTCACGCACCGCACAAATCAAGCGTGTGCAAATGAGTCAGTGGGTTTATGGGTTGACGTGCATCTGGATATCTAACTGCAATAACAGAGGATCCCCCCCCCCCACGGCGGGCTTTGTCCCCCCCTGCGGCTCGTGCGAGGAAAGCTTTTGCGCAATAGAGGTGGTGCAGAATGCATCAGCCGAACCACTCGGAAACCCTGGATTGTTCCAGAACCGCAAGATTTATTAGGCCCTTTGGCTGCAGTCACTGGAAACCCCCCCCCCCACAGATGTTCCTCGATGAGCCACGATCCGAGCTCGTCGGAGGAGCTGTTGATCAAGAAAGTTGACGATAATGAGACTTTTTGAAAGTGGTGAAGATGAGAAGCTGCTGGCAAATGAGGTGAAGGTGGCGAGAAATAAAGGCCGAGCTGTGTGAGGATTGTGTCGCTTAACAGCTTCAGGGTGACATAACAACGCCCCCCTCCCCTGAAAACGGCCACTTCTATAAGTGTGTGACTAATGGGAGAAATTAAAATAACCACAGCACTTGTGTTGTCTCCCTAAATGCGAGTATTTCTCATCTTATTGCAGAGAATTGAATGATATCTATATTTAGGCATCAAAGCTGCGGCCGGCGTCTCCTAAAGAAGGAATCCTCTGTTGACAGCTTCTATATCTCTTTTCCATGGGATTTTTGAGCGCATGCCTTTGTAAAAACCCATCCCAGCCCCCCACCACCTCCAGAGAGAAAACAAAAAGCAACAACAAAAAAAAAAGTTGCATAATGCAGAAGAAGGCAAAGCGCAAAACAAACTATTGCAAGTGGGCGCATCCAGAAAACAGCGCATTGAGCGAAGGTTTTCCTCCTCTATCATCCCTTTCCAGCTGGATGACTTATTCTTAGCCTCTGGGAGGTGTGTGTGTGTTGAGTAGGGGGTCGGTAACAGCCGGGGGGTGGAAATATTTGGGCTTGGAGCCATATAAGTGGAGTTACATAAGCTGTGTTGATGGTAGAGGAGCCACTGGTATTAAGAAGTCCCTGTCAGCGCCCCTATTATGACAACCAGGCCCTGGACGCCACGCGCCAGCCAGCGTTTGCACCAAACCAGGTGGCGTGCGCCGCCGCTTAGTACGGGAATGAAGAGCTCGCGTTGAAGCCCGCGCTACACTCGGACAGATACAGCGAGTCCGGCCAGGATTTCACGAACATCCAGCCAGTGCGGAGAGACTGCGGTATCGACAGGAATCTTGACTAAACACAGCGAGGGGAAAGTAGGGCAAATGAAAAATGGATTCAGTCATATTACTTATAGCCTGCAGGAATCTGTGTGAAGGGTGAAGAGTGTTTTTAATGCGTCTACATGAGTGAGTCTTCACTGTTTGCATCTGCACAAAAAAAGCAAATGTACCGTTTGATCATCAGTTGTCTTTGTTTTTTTGAAAAACGGTTCATTATTTTTCTGTCTGTTTGATATATTTTTTTTAGATGGAAAAACAAGTTCTCTTAAAACAAGAATTCCCTTACTAAATATAGATAAGCTACAAGTGCTCTTTGTTTTATGACTTTTTTATGATAAAATAAAAGCTGAGGGACATTTTTCATTTGTTTGCATAGAGTGGGATTCCATACATTTGTTCAGCGCCACTAACCGGAGTGCCCTTTATATATTGTTGCTGTTCTCTATCAACAGGATCTTACAGAAACTTCTGCTCGGTCACTTTGTTACAGTGAAAAACAGCTTCTTTTTTTTTTTTACATTTGCCTCAGAGGAAGTGTGCCCTCTAAACGATGCCCTTTTGAGGTTTCTTCCTTTCAAGGGAGTTTTCCCTCAAAGCTGTCACTCGGTCCTCAGTCCCGGGGGAATTAACGGCGCCCTGTGAACGTAAGAGCAGAGCGTTGTTGGTCTGCTCAGGGGCTCGAGTGCTGAGAGCAAACCTTTACTCTGTATCAACATCAAGAAAACACTGAAGTTAACTGGATTCAAATGATATTGTTTGACACATTGTTTTCTATCGTATCTATAAGCGAATGTATCAATGAAACCCAATCATTCTCTCTAAGGAATATCTTCATAGTCCAGGCCGATCCAATCCCGTACACTTATCTGTGACCCCATCTCGGGACAGATAAGCGAGGCATCCCTCCTCTTCCTGTCGTTAACTCTCCATTGAGCTGTTAACAGGCCATAACTCGCCGTGCGTCGCTGATGTCGACAGCGAGGAGCGAGGATTGAGGAGCCTCCAGACACAGAGCAGAGTTCCCCCGCGTGACCGCAGCGCGACAGTGACAGAAGCCTCGGCTTTACCTCGGCGGGACTCGCCAAGCTCCGGGATTGAGGTCAAAGGCAAGACAGGGGAATAAATCATCCAAAAACATACGGTGTGACCTCACAGCACCAAGGCCGGCGTCCCCGCCAGCCAGCCCACCCGCCCGCCTGACTGACATACGCTCTGCACAAACATGCACGTAGGCACTCGCAGCGGCAACAGACTCGCATTTAGATGTTTGTAAGGGAGGACTGAGGTGCCAGTGTGCTGCGTCCAAGGAAAACCTGACATGTTGTGTAAATGGAGCGGGCAGAGGGAGGTTAGCCATTAATCTCATAAGGATTGAGGACTCAAGACGGCCACTGACTGCCGCTCTCACTCCCAGAGCCCGGCCTGACTCGCGGCGCCCCGGCTAATTACCCGCCCGGGCGAAGGAGACCTAGATGTAGGATTATCGGCGATGCGTCTCTGTAGCGGGAAAAGTGGGCGGTCAAGCGGCTCTTTGTCCACCTTCTCTTCCCCGGGAGATATGAATGTTTGCACACGGCCGTCCTCTGAATACAGTAGGAGTCGACTCGGGAGGCGCCGCGTGTCTGAAAGATTGATTTGTTTGAGAGCAGGCAGATCCAGTCCACTTTGCGTCTGTTTGTCTTGTTATTCTTGACGTCCCTCTGTTTGCTTTTAGTGTCTCGCAGAAGCCTCGGTTAACAGGCGCTCCGTAAAGAGGGCAGCACTTAGTCCAGGCTGCTTGCAGTGTGGCCAACCTTGTTCCCTTTCTCGCCGGTGTTGACTTTCGAAGCGCTCCTTATCTGTGCGACGGAGACCCCCCCCCCCCCTTCCTTAAACATAAGAGCCACTTTCACACACTCATCGGCAATTCTTCTGACAAAGCCCCCCTTTGTAGCCGTGTGTGACATGATGAGGCGAGAACTGAACTCGACGCATCTCTGATCTGTAAAAATGGCAACAAAAGGTTGCATTCTTGCATCCGATCGCCCCCCCCCTCCCTTAAAGAAAAAACCCTTGGAGGAGAGGAAGTTCTCTCTGCGGTCCTCTCGCATTAGAAGAGAAGAGCATGGAGTCAACAAACACCCCAGTCCTCCCTTCAGCAGCCTCGGTGAACCGCAGAGAGATCACAAGACACCTGCGAGAGACTCTTTCAAAAATACAACATGGCCGGCCGGGGTCACCGAGCGGAGACGCTTGGCGGCGGCTCTCGGGGTCAGACACAGGGTCGGACACTACCTCGGTTATGCAATCAGGTGAGAAGGCAGGTACTTAAAGAAAGCTGACTTTTTATCACGATAATGCCGATGTCAAAAAGCTAAGTGCGAGAGAATCCAATAAATACGCGTCACATGAGCTTCCAGAAATAAACAGTGTATGTTTGGAGGTTCCTGTGTGTCGGTACGACTGACACAACAGATTGGTTTGTCACACTTACGTCTTCTGAGGTTATGAAAGGGCCAAACTATGAAAGCAAAATAAAGCGCCATGACAACCAAGGAAGCTTTACAATTCAACACATGTAGACGCCATTGTTCACTGGATCAACTGTGAAAAGTGTGCGGATCTTTTTGTTTGACTCTGAGGAGCTATGTCACTCACGCTAATCCTTCTGTGATGTAACCGCCTTTTGGACAAGGGGACCCGCAGCAAACCCAATCATTTTTAAGTGTTAACGTTAATTTTCGGCCCGGCTACCGTTGAGAGGGTGCAGGCAGCGGCAGGTTAGCGACTATCTATATCTGGCAGAGGTTAAAAGGTTTGTCGCTCTTGGGCGGATCCCTCCAACTCTGCTGCCAGCTTGGAAGCCGAAGCGGGTCGGGGTGTGTTTGTACAGACTTGCTTTTATGGTGCGTTTTAATTTACTTGGGTGACACATCAGGTGTGATTCCGCGGAGCTGGGAAACGGAAAACACAAGCAGTTCCTGGGAGATTTAGCCTTCATGTTCGCTCATCCAGATCGCGCTTCTCTCACCTCTGACTAAGTTTACGTCACACAACTGACTGGAAATCAACAATTGTTTTGCAGTCTGGAATGCATTTGCATATACCTTTATATTTCTACAGCCATGTCTTATCTTCTTAGTTTTTCATTTCTGATTATGTTTATTTTCATCTTTTGGGCCACTCTTGCCATTTAAGGTGTTTGGGAACAGAAGGTCAGACAACCAAGACAAATAAACAAGGTAAACTAAAAAATATAAAACAAGGGAATATGACATAAATCAAATTTTTCTTCTGGCTTTAAAATGGCATAAAACTGAATTCTGAACTCTGAACTCAAGAACAATGAAGAAAGAACTGTTGGTTATTCTTCCTGATAGATTTCTGTTTACCAAGAATCTATTATAGGTTAATGATTTATTATTTGAAGTTGAATGGGGGTATGTGGGTTACTGATGCACAAGTTCAAAAAAAACAAAAAAAACAGTTCATGCCCTTAGGTTTTGATGGTTGTTTCCTCACTGCATCCCTGAAACCAAAGCCCAGCCAAGTGGTTTCGTGTGATCCTGCTGACAGACTGATGGTCCGACTGGTAAAAGTCCATGTCTAAAGGTCCATGTGCGTAAGTGGGACCAGATTCAAAGCTTTGCTGGGAACCAACCTGCGCCACTCGACTGAGGTCCGACCAGGAAAGTGTTTGCCGCGAAGCCTTTTGAAGTTGCTCTGACCTCGGTCTTGGCAACGAGCAGAGACGCCGCTTTCATCTCTGGGCGCTTCTTGTCTTTGCGATATGAGTTTTTATGAAGTTAAAGCTGGGGATCGAATTCCTCGAAAATCATTTGAAATTCCACCTGCCTAAGAAGTGCAATATTTGTTATTCATACCGTAATTAAATGATGAAACGACCGCAGCGTTTTGCGTCATAAATCTCTGTGGAAACGAGTGAGATAAAACCCGAGGCACGCGCTACATGTCCCAACTGTTTGGTGACTCTTACTTGAGCTCCAGCTGCGGGGGGGCGGCAGCATAGTGTTACACTGACAAACATGGCCGTGCTATCAGCTCCCACTGGCAGCACGGACCGGATATAGTTTACTAAGTGATGGAATGCAAGTGGTGCCGCTGTCACTGGAACAGTAACAACATGAAAGATTTACGAACGCTCACCTCGCTGCTCCGCTCCGTCCAATAAAGCGTCGGAGTGACGGATATTTTCGCAGCCCGGATGCGAGCGGCGGCTCCGGGGCCCCTCGCTGCTTCCAGATAAACGAGCACTGAAACGCTACAGTTTGAGAGGGAACACAAATGACTGTTTTCTGTTGACGGAGAAAACACATTACAGTGTTTATTGATGGGGTTTGCAGGGTGCCGGACCCCCCCCCCCCCCCACCCTACTGTACGCCAATGGCTGATTCCTGCCAGCACTCACGTGGCGGCTTGGGACACATTTACACCCCCGACACCTCGGTCCTGCTCGCTCTGGCACACACGGTCGGCTCAGGAGTGACCAGAGGTTGCCCCCTCGGAGCAGTCTTTTCCTTTACCAACTATGGCCTGGAGGTCTTTGGTGTGTTTAGGAAGCAAGAGCCGGGCCCCTCCTGGACCCACACGGCAGCATGACCACATGTTTTCCCCCAAACGAACAGCCGCTCACGTCCACACTGTCAATACTAAACACACTGTGTACAGAGGAAGAGATTTTTTTTCTTGCAAAGTTCACTGTTGACAGTTTCTTTTTCTGGAGCCCACAACACCCTCTGATCATTTTGTACCAGATGGAACTGGACAAACCTGAGAGCGTCAGACGCAATTGCTTCTCATTTATACGTGTTTCAGTGGGAACCATGACAGCTTTCAATGTGCGGGTTTGCTTCATGACACCAAAATCCACCATAACTGATGTGTTTCATCATTTGTTGGACTTATAGGGATGAGTTTAACCACCCAACTACAATTTGTCTATAAAAGAATCCGCATTAAACATTGTGAAGCGCAACTGTCTGAGCTTTGATGTTGGACGAGCTGGGATGGAGAACAGAATTGGCAGCGTAAACAAAATGTTCCAAACTAAAAAATGCTTAGGAACCCAGAGTTCTCAGAGTTCTGCATTTCGAGTCCTGACATCATGATAGATTTTTCTCCTCGTGCTTCAGTCTTCGTTTTTCTTTGCTTCAGAAGTGTAAGAATAGTCCACTAAATTATTCATGTGCAGAATTGCATAACTGCACAGAGGCCAATTAAGTGTGTTACGAAGATTCCACAGAGAAGAGCAGCGACATGCGCTGGAAGGAGAAAAACTTCAGCTAATCTGACAGAAGCGACAACCTGCGCGATTCAAGGACACATTCGCTGATTGGAAGCAAAAACAATATCTACTCTCCCGGCTGCCGCTGCGCCGGCAAACTGCATTCCTTTAAATATCAATTCACTGCATTGACTGTAAATGCTGATCCCAGTTTAGAAGGATCCTGTGACAGGACACACGCGTTCTGTTCTGCTCCATTAGAACAACATGAAGTGACTGTATAAAATGTGGGACACCAGAATAGTCTTACTGGAAGCAGGGAAAGTGCTATAAATCCCGGAGTGCTGGCTGAAACCTGGCCTACAAAGAATCGATCCACCGAGGGATCCACATAAAGGCAATGAGTCAGGAGAGACGGAGGTTTTGCCAGTGGCACACTTGTGTGCGTAAAAGTACAATAGCTCAGTCATTACATTTGGCAGATGGAGAACCAGTTTCTAATCAGCTCTTTCCACCAACTGTTCCCAGTCTGCGGCCGGCGGAGCGATGCCAGCCGAGAGGCTGCTAACTCCAGATAAATCAAAGAAGTCTTTACAAATCTCTTCAGGCTGATGTATTTCACATATTCTGTGTTACGACTTCACAGTATATTCTGGAGGTTTGTGGAGCTGCGAGAATAGAAGAGCAAAGTGAGATTAACGTGTTTGCATTTCGCGGCGCCCTAATCGACACTGGCGTATCTGGGTTATCATGTTTAGTTTTCCTATTAATCTAAGATTATATGAACTCACTCGACCTATCATTAAAGCATTATTTCACCTTTTTTACAAGTTGCCTCAACTGTTGATTATGTTCAGTTTATGTAACATTGCCCTTTGCTTCCCGTGTGCATTATTAATCCATTTCTGTTACTCTGCAGGCTGCGTGATTACACATATTTCACTGTGCTGTTGCTCCACCTGAGAACTCCAGCTTCAGAATCAGGACACATAGAACAAAAAAATAAATCAAACGCATGCACGTTCACCCTCACAGTTACAAGCAATTTAGTTTCCAACACAAACACAGCAACGCAAACAGCCCCCGGGGCTCCCGGAGCGAGGAGCCGCCTCGCCGCTCTGGCCTGCATACATCCAGCCTCAGAGAGAGAGAGAGCAACGTGCCGCCGCCGCCGACCGCCGCAACAACACAATGTTATCTGCTCTCGCCAGCGAACAACGCGCACAGCCTCTCTCTCCTCTGCCATCTCACGAGCGCAGATGTGGTACGGTACGTATAGGTGAGGGAGCGCGGCCTTCCTCCCTGGGCCTGTGCGGCACCGAGAGCAAACAAACAAGCAGCCCTCACTTCAATGACGTCCCGGCTGGTTGTGAATGTAGGCTATCGTGGAGGGCCTCCTTCCCTTTCTCCTCAGAGAACATTTGATAAGCCGGATCTCGCTGCAGCGTGCGGCCGGCGTCGAGAGGCGCTGTTGATGTTGGCCACGGCGGAGCTGATAGGAAGCCCACAGCTTGTGTTGTGTCACTGAACACTGGCCACATTCAGATAAAGGTTACACAGGCAGGTCTTTATGAGGCTTTGTGAAGCCGGCCAGAGAGAGGTGGGCAACACAAATCTCGGGGTTGTGCCAAATCTGGAATTAAGCTTTGTTCTAAAACCTCATAAGTGCGAATGCAAACTGTGCAGGGCCGGGAGCATTAGCCAGGTTATACAGCTTTGGTTTAATCGGCTGCTATTATATGAGCTTTAAAACTTTGAGCCGAAAGGTAAACAGAGCAGCTTCCAGCTCTTTCTGGCCCACGAGCTGGTTTTCACCGCAGAGGTGACAGTTCCAACTCTTACCGCTCAGGCAGTGATGTCACCGCGCTGCCGCCACAACCTGCGCCTCCTTCGCGCTGTCCTCAGGTGACTCTGCTCTCTAAGACCGATGACGTGGACGTAGGTTTTTCTTTAGTGCCGTCAAATGATCGATTCCGTGATTATTTTGGGTTTTTGAAGGTTTTTCCAAAATCACAAGTCCATATCATGTCGAGGGATGTTCTGTTGTTGTCGGTCCAAAACTAAAAGCACAGCGATACAAAACCTGACGGAATGGAGCACATTTGTAACATGTAATGTCACTATTACACCACCAGAGGGACTAAAACGTTGTCCTCGATATTCATCTCATCCTCACGCGTTAAACTCAAAGCATTCTGCACATGAGCAATGTTAGCTAAAGTAGCATCAACACGCCAAACTACTGTCATATGAGACCACTGCCCTGGCTAACACATGGCGCTAGGCTAGCACTGTTAGCTATCACGGTCAGCACACCATAATAACACCATAACAACAGCGGAGACGGTTGTCAGGGTGACAGATATGATGCTGTCGATAACTGCTACATAAACACAAAACAAACATCAAATGCTTCGTGGAGTTCGTTTAAAAGTCGGTTTGGACAGTTTTACAACCAAATCGTTCATTTCAAAACCCTTTAAATCACTAACCGACCATCCATTAACACGTGGAAATGCTGCTACATGAGATGCTTGGTGACTCACGGCCAAAACTGAGCCACAGTGAGTTATGGAGACGGAAGCACAAATCGAAGCACCAATTATACGACAAAACAATAAGCGATCAGATCTCTGCTGTTGGACCAGGTTTCCGTCGCTGTGAAGGTATGAAGGTACGACACCAAACACTGCAGATGACACTTAAGATGACTTTAACTCTATGTTTCCCCGTCACAGAGGAGACGGCAGAGCATAGCATTTTATAGAGCATATTGTCGATTAGATTTCACAGTTCAAGATCACATAAAAAGGTAATAGGCTGCGCTCGGATGCGGTGAAAGCTGCAGTGAGCCGATATCGTCTCATCGACAACAGACGTGTGCCGGCCCTGAAGCGTCTGTATGTGCAACAAGAATGTGACTACCACAAAAAAAAGCCATCAGAACCGGTTTCCGTGAGCATCGCCCGGCCGCAGACTTTGCGCTCTGACTCCCGACAGCTTGCCGTGTCGTGAGCAGCTGACAGCCGTCACTCCACCTGTGCTGCTTACTGCACTTTTCAACGCACTCCAGCTAATCTCGCATCGAGTGCGTCCCCAAAATAAACAGCAACACCTGAAGCATTCTTAAAGGAGTCTTCACATAAAGTTGAAACACAAAAAAGCGCCGCCCAGAGCTCGTCCTTGAGCGAGACCGGATATTGTGCAACCGGTGCCCTTTAAAGGGCCGCACTAAACGGGATATGAGCCTGAGCGCACGCTTTCCTATCAGTTACTCTGTAGCTGCGTGTGCCACTGCAATCGCCCCCAGATCTGCCGGATAAAAGCCTCACGCCGATGATTTCACGCTCTTTGTGTGGGCGGAGGTGGAGTTTGACTCTTTTCACCTGTGTGCGACACCACGCTGCCCGGTGCAAGTGCAGCCGTGCGCCTGCTCATTCATTTTTTATTGCCTGTTTCCTCCTAAACCTGCTCGCCGATATGGCAACTCAGTCACCTGTGGGGGAAGGGTTGCTAGGTAGCCGCCACCTGTTTTTTTTTTTTGTTCCTTTTAGCAGCAGGCCGGCTTGTTGGCCTCATCACCGCTGTAAATATCATCAATGGGACAGTCTAATTAAGGTCATTATTCTTTATTCCTTAATTACTAATGCATAATAAACACTGCAGCGGAGATAACTACGAGGTAATTACATTGTGATCGCGTTAACAGCCATTTGCATTCCTTTTGCATCTGCAGCAAGTACAGCATGAAGCACATTTTATTATCCCTCAGTGGTTTCGTGCATTGTGCAGCGCTGCTCCTTTTGGCAGCTCACAGCAACGTTTTACACCCAGCTGAAAGCATTTGAGCTTTTTGCCATTCATCCCTGCAAAAAACCCTCTCAGCAACGCAATATTGTGGAGAGCGGCTGGCACACTAACTTACATCACCGCATTAAATCGGATCACGAGGAATTAGCCGGACGCTAAACCACCACCCATTAACACCTGGAAATAAGCAGACTGGGGCGAACAGAAGGCGCTGGAATGGAAGCGTACAGATAAGAGAGCATTTTTTAACTAGTTTGTTGTGGAAAAGTGAAGACAATTGGAAATCAGAGCTGCTTCCTGCTTCAGTAACGTTTGTACCCAACACAGGTTTCCTCAGGCATCACTTTACATCGGCCCGATTGGCGTCGCCTCCAACTGTTGCTAATATAAACCTGAAACAGCTCTTATTACAGTGTTATAGACGTGAATCCGCTCTCTCTCCGACGTGTCTGGACGCTGTTACTTCTCGCTCCGGCCCGAGCGCTCGCTGCTGCGTGTCATGGACGGACGTGGACGCATTGTTTACTTTTTGTGTGCTAGCACAGAGTGTTCCCGTGGACGCCACCCCGATGGACATCTTTGAGAACAGCACG
>CAESWR010001344.1:144107-159529 GCA_903171835.1 Mullus surmuletus
CCAGCTCCTCTGTGAAAACAGCACAGCCTGTCAGAGCACAGCAGGGGGCGCCGCCGCCTCCTTTGGCGGGGACGTGTTCATAAAAGAGCATTGGCTTTAAAAAACACTCGGGAGAGCCGGAATTTACCGTGATCTGCCTTGAAGCGCAGTTTCTGAATGACGGCGAGGTTCCCGCTGACTCTGTAAAGTCCATCAATGTCTAAACCTGGAAATTAACACACGAGCTCCATCACGAAACTGCACAAAGAGAGATTTAATCCAAGCTGAACACGTGACAAAGACGGCTTACCTCTCTTTTCAACTGCTTTGATGCACTTCTCGACAAAACTTGGAACTGTGCTTTTCTCCTGCGCGCACAATGTGGCCAGAGGGCAACCGAACACATTATCTGTCGGGGATTCAAACATTTCTCATATTAGGATTCGAGATACAAGCAGGGATATGAATGTATGAATGTATATCAATCAATATTCAACTTCTCTCAAAAAAAGTAATGAATATGTTATATATTGCAGCCTTGAGTATCGGCCGATACCAATATCGATCCGATCTGATATCAGCAGGAATCATACATGTATTTATGACTTATTTTTTGGTCTGGAATGTTAGAAAAGGCTTGATCAAGTGATATTACTCAAACAGAGAACAATAGTCAGCAACAGTAGCTATGAGGAAAACTGACCCATTGATTATTAACCAATGACTTACATACATTTGAACCTTAAACAGAAGAATATTCTACAATTGAATAAAATAAAGTCAAAATACATTAGAAGACCCTGAAAAATAACCTCAATAAATAATAAACGGAAAAATATATTTCTAAAGTGCAAAATAACCACTAGTTTAACTTAAACACAAGCATATTCTACATAGAAGAGCTGGAGTGGAGTCTGGAATGGACTGCTGGTATCAGAGTGCTTATATCAGAGATTTTAGATGCAGGCCGATATCATCCCATACTCGTTTTTTCCACTGATATCGGACCGATATCGGATATCAATATCGGATCGGGACGCCCCTATATTATGTACATACAGGACACGTAATGTTGAAGATAAATAGTTGTCGAAAAAACCTTCACAAAAGCAGCGACAATATTTTTAAGGAGTTCAAAGACAGACGTACAGACGAAAAATACATCCTTAGAACATTAAAGCTTTGAACTCCGTCGAAATCCTGTTTCCATTTTCTCTTCTAATGAGGTTCTGTGTTCACTTCCATCTGTTGGTTTAGTGGGTCTCTTATTCAAAACGACTGAGATTACTTCAATAAATGAGCATGTTGTGTATGTTTTCTGCGTTTGCAGCCCAGTGCAAAAAACCAACATCCTGTTGAAATTACCCCGAATGTAGCCTTTCTCTTTCACCGATTGGAGCGTCGGTCGCTTCATGAGGAACTTCATCAGCTTGGTTCGAACCTTCTTCTGGTCCGTTTCCCCCGCGGAGGTGGATGAGAGCGTGACACTTGGCCTGGAGGCTGAAACAAAAGCGCAGGCGGGTGAAGATTCATGGCCCTCGCAGTGCCTGATTTATCTAACTGGGCCGACGAAGTGACCGACATCGTGCCACGGTTACATTTGGCACGGTTTGCTTTCGCGGCGAAGAGGAATGTGGCTTTGCTCACCTCTTCGCTTCTCAGAGCCGCTCACCGCCGCCTTGTCATCTCGCTCCGTGTTGGGGATCTTCTCATAAATATCTCTGTCCTCATCCTCGGAATGATGGTCCTGATACTCCTGTCAAGACATAGAAGTTTAGCTTTTTTTTCCCTGCTACGTCTTAATTTTATGAAGATAAAAACATGTTCATTTGAAATTATAACCATGTTAAGATGATGTTACTCAGATCGCTTTAAACGATTTTTCTTTCCTGAGCCAAAAGTGTTCGGCTCTACGCCAGTGGGCGACTCCATCACTGAGTGAAGCCGCCACCGTTCAAATGAATATGTAAATGAGTGTGTGAATGTATCACTATTCAAATTCGCCGCAGTACATAGTAATGTCAGGATTCGGTGGCCTCTCCCACCTGTGTTGTGTGTGTCTGTGTGTGTGTGTGTGTGTGTGTGTATCTTGCAGCTGGGCGTGATTTGCTCAACCACCGCTCCCATTTAATTGTGTGCAAGTGTCCCTTCACTTGTGGTTATATTTGTGGTTTTTCACAGAAACGCCTGCAGGCATGAAACCTTTTTGTTGTGTCTGCACATTGAGCTGGTTTTTAAACCCGCGGGGGGAAACTGAGCAGCATTGATGTGAGCCTCCAAGTTATTGATTACTATTACATCATTATTATGATTATCAACATAGTATTATCCTTCATTCATGCACAATACAGCCGCTACAGCAAAGATTCATATGCAAGAATCCCCTGGAATGTGAGGATGAGCAAGAAGCTTCTCTCATGGCAGAGAAATAAAATGTGTCAGGAAATCAGTATTACATAACAACAAATACTGGTGTTTACTTACCACGACCGTGCAAAGAGAGAAAAAAAAAGTACAAATACTGAGAACTGAGTTGAAATGAGGGCATCACTGACAGCAACACACCTCAAAGTCTGTGTTTAAGTTTGGTTATTGTTTGATTTCATCCATCACTGACTGGGGAAGGAAGTCATTGCACTTACAGTAAATAGCAAGTTCAGTCTCCGTGGCAACATCTGCATTCTCATTTGCCAGCACAGGCTAATGCACCCCAAAATTAAAAAAAAACCTCCCCAAACCAAGCTAAGGGCGATATCACAGTTTCAAATAAAAGTCAATCGACATCAGGCGTTTACTGCTGCAGCCTGACAAAATACCCTTTCAGGAAGCCACAAGGAAATACAATTGAAGTCACTTTCAATTATGTGTCACTTGATGTTTGCGACCTGAACGGCAGTTTCCGTGCTGCATCCTTCAACACATCACCTTCTGCACAACCCGCGACACCGCACAGTGTAACCGTGACGACTTGGCAACACCGTCCCAGGAGAGCTTTCCCTCGAGACCCACACGACACAGAAGTCTGTCCCTCGCAAAGAGGAATATGAAGCACAGACGCCAGAGCTGTGAGGGTCAAACTCAGCGGATGAACTGAGACCAGCGACTGAGAATTCATGCCATTAATCGTCCAAATTTTTCATTTGAATAGGAATCAATGATCGGGACTCACCAATTGTCGGATGGTGTCCACCAGGACTTTGTGCCAGTCGTTGATGATGCTCTCTGTGTCGTACTGGACCAGAAACTCGACGCCGTTCCTTCCTTTTAACTGGAGGAGAGAAAAAAAAAACTGTAATCATTGCACAAATTAATTCTTGAAAATGTACTCATTCAAGTCTTCATTCATCTTAAAGCTGGGTGGATTTTTATCCATGGATGTCAAACAATCAAACACACAGAGTACTTTGTTTTAACTCAACAAATACCTCTAAAACATTCTTTTTGCTGGATTTGTCCTTTGATGCCCAGCCAATCACCGCCCCTCGCAGGTCAACCGTCACCTCTGGAACAATCTGATTTGTCTTGTTCTGCACGGACGACAACACAGCTGTTTTACAAAACTGACGGCACCGCATTCCAGGAGACGAGCCGCGTTACACAAAAGCTCGGATTGTCCCCGTCGGCTTGTGGGGTTTGTCTTCCTCTTCACCGATGTCACCAAACAGCCTGCGCCGGCCGGCAGGTTTCACTTCCTTTCATAGGTGCATGAAACATGATGCCAGCACGAAGCACGGCGGACTATAACGCTCTCTACCAGCACGGCCCTGGCTGCACGACAGAGAGGCGGCGTCTGCCTCCAAACTCTCAGCCTTCCACAAACGTCTGAGTAATGTACAGAATGCAACCTGAGTTGGAACGCAGCTCTCAACTGTCGCAGCATCTTATTAACGCCGGATGGACGCTTTCTTCCCCCGAGACGAGTTACACAGTTCGTTCTATTTTAAGGTTCTTTGAATGACATTCATTGCTGCTCGATTTTATCTGAAACTAACAACTCAGACCAGTGCAGGTTCTGAAATGTGCAATGCAAATTAGACCTCACATTCTGCAGTCGGGCTGCAGTGTAGCCGGTATTTATAACAAAGCAGAGAAAATGAGTACATGAAATGGAAATTCTTTCACAGCCTGCTTTGAGCTTTGAGCCGCCTTGTTAACTTGTAACAGGAAATAATCAATTCTAAGCACAAGGTTGTTGTTAGGCACTTATAGCAGACAGCAATACTGCTCCACAATTAGTTATTTTAGCTGTGCAACCTCCCTAACCCTTGCAATATAGAGTTAGAATGGGATATAATAACTAAGATAAGTCTTGTGAAATAAAGAAATGTGTGTTTATGTGCAAGCAGAGGGTTTTTGTCGGCAACAACCCAAATAAACCATCACACCAAGTTACCATTGCCTTAGCTGAGCCAACCAGGAAGTGAAATACAACGGTAACAGAGAGTTTCCCAGCAGTCATTTAGACACAAAATAGTCAACACAGCTGAGTGCTAGCTAGCTTATCAAATTACAACTGTGAAAAATGTCTTTGAGCCGCAATTTGATAGGGGAGCAAACTCACTTATGCATGAAAAGATTGGCCCAACTAATAAGAGAAAGAACTGAAAAACTCAAGAATACACCATGTGCTTATCCTCGGTTCATGACCTTACGATGTGTTTACACGGATAATAGTGGTTTTATGAGATTGTAAGGGACTAAATGGTATTTGTGCATCATACCGAGGACCCTGTTGCTGCAGACTTTGGGTCTTTGTGGAACGTCAGAACTCCTCCGTGAAGAACCGTCCACGTTTGGGCCCAGTTTTTCCTGAAAAGGGGGAATCATTTGGAGTTGATAAAATGTGACACCAAACACACCCAGACTCAAAAAGCTCAAGAAACTCATCTGGAAAAAGTAACTGCTCAAAGGGGAATCGGCACTTACCTGACTTTTTTGCCATTTTCCGACACTTTTGTTTTGTTGAGAATTCCAGCTTTTTCCAAGTTGTGAACCTGAAATTGGAACCATGTTATTTCTTTTTCCTTTTAATCTTCAGAAGCTGATTTTTACAGAGTGAAAACGCTTAGCAAACATTTCAACGGCATCACTGAATGCTCCTCGCTCATGCCGTGAAAAAGGCAAGTTATGAGATGATAGTCAGACATATAAATCCACAATGATGACGGCACACATCATGTAAAGCAATGGCAACATCCCCCAAATGTTTTGCACACAACTGATGACTTATCGCATGGCTGTTGTGAGGAAATGTAGGGCTCAACTATGTGGCCTAAAACTCTATGTAGGGCGACTTACAATTACAATTCTATCTAACAATTCTGTCTATATTCCATGGAGGATATTATTTATATTCATGAGTGTGGGAGCTCATTGGTGCCATTTACAGGAATATTATACATTTTATCGGAATGAGGGTTTTCATCAATGTCGCCGCTCATTAACTGGTTTGCTATACATTATTAATGGGAAAAAAAATCAAATGACAGCACAAAGAGGTCAAATCCACCAATCGTGTGGTAATGACTACACACCTCATCAATCATTTTAGGTGAACTAGTCAATGCATGTGTTTTCTGAAAACAACAACCGCTGCAAAGAGCATTTTCTTTTTGCACCCACACCACTGTAACACCGAAGTGATGGAAGCCCAAATATAGCAGTTCCTGTGTCTACATCCTCTCAGGCTGGAGGAGGTGGTTGATCTGATCCTTGCTGTGCAGCGATGAATTCTCCCCCTGTTTGGTTTCGTTTTTCAGAGCTTGAAGCAAATGACATTTTTCAAAGGTCCCATCTTCGACCAATCTTTTTCAAATGTAGTGACAGTGAGTAACAAGTTTCTGAAAAAGTAGTTCCTCAGTACTTAGAATTGAGGAAGCTCTTCTGGGAGGAACACGGATGAAGATGTAGTTGTAGATGCAGCATGTACATGCAGTTTGTTAGGATGATTGTTTCCAAACAGGAATCCATAGGTGATGAAATGAATCCAATAAGCTAAATATTTGATGCAGGCAATGAAATGTCTTATCAATGGGCTCTTAAAGTGAGTTAAAATCCCACCTACGCCCGTCATAGATGCTATCTATGAAACGTGCTCAGGTGGGAACTCAAACAACAACCCACGTTATAGCGCAGCCACCTCGAGGTCAGATAATACGGGTTTCTCCAGGCTCTAAACCCAAAAGCCTTTGGAGAGAGAGATTATGATTTGTGAGTTAGTCACACGCTTGATCGGCAACTGTCGTTTTTTTCGATTTGTGGAGTTTCACAATAATCAGCAGACTGGACTTTAGAGGATATAAACCTTACTCACGTTAGGCTGTGATTCTGGAGAGTTTCCTGTGCTGGAACTGTCACTGCTGTAGTCAGACGTGTTCCTCCTGTGAGTCGGGACGAACCTCTGCTGTGTTGTTAAAATTAAAGGAGAGAAACAACATTTTATTTTTCAAAATGACTTCCCATATAAGCAATCCCTTTGCACATTTCTCAACGTTTATTTACACAATTTGTCTCTTCACTGAGTTGTGTAACAATTCGCTTGCATTTCTGGCAGCTTTTATGTATTTTATTTTGTTAACAATGAGAAAAAAAAAGTCTGAACATCAAATAGAAAACCTTGATACTTTAAATAACAACAAGCTTCCAACACTGTGGCTTCCCCAAACTTACTACGGACTGCGGTGAGAGTTTCAGGGAGGTGCTTTCCTGTTTCAACACAACACTCTCACATACAAAACCAGGTTCGTAATGAAATGGGGCTTTTTGCAACAAGTGTGTTCAGAGACGCAATTTCAGCAGACATGAAATGAAAGAGAAATGGAGACAGCCTTCTCTGAAATCCACAACATTGCTATTGCAGCAGATGAGATGAAGCGTATTCTTTATGAGTTGATATTTCACAAGCATATAGATGTAATGTTTGTGTGTCCAAATACTTTGTACTGTTTTCGCACAGACTTTCTGTCATCACTTGATTGACATGAACGCCGTACCACTGACCAAAGTGTTAAAATCCCAGTCTCCAAAAAACCAGACTGTTGCTAGAAAAAAACAAGCCCTGATTTGTATCCAGCAGCCGCCAACCCTCCCCTGCAGCTGCTGCCACTGTAAAAAAAAAAAAAAAAAACAACAACGCGGCTGCAGTTGATTTGCATTGCTAAGTAAGGGTTAAAAAACCGAGGCGTGCCGGTCGTCAAACAGGCAACCTGGATGAAGCTTCCAACTGAAGCCATCCGACACACCCTGCGTGATGCGACTGAGCGTGTACACGCAGGTTGGTGCTGGTGAGTGTGTGAGTGTGTGTGTGTGTGTGTACCCCATCGTCCTGGCCTGAGCTGAGCTGTGCCGGTCCCATGGTGTGTCTCCAATTCTTGATGACTGACATGTTACCGTCTGCTTCGATGCCATTCTCCACCCTGGACTGGCCAGGCACGACGGGGGCCTGGAGGGACCAAAACACGTTTTTATTCATTTTGGATTATTTCAATAATTTGGGAAGACGAATGACACATCATATCCCAATTAGTACATATTGCCATGATGAAAAAGGTTTTTTTATGACAAAGCCACCGAATGGACCCCCAATCCTAGCAGGTGTTTTTGAAATACTGATAGAGCTTTACCTCTGGCAGATTCCACTGGGACTTGGAGCCGTCTCTCAGGTAATAGTAGGTCTGCCCCCGCTCATCCACAGACTTGACCCACTATTACAAAGCAGCAGTGTCATTGTTTCATCCAACAACACTCCAAAAGTGTGTATATTGCTTTGGTTGCATTGAACAGCATTGAATTGGGGCTAAACTCTCTAAAAGTTAAGCATCATTACACTGCTGCTGCTGGGGATAGCATGGGAAATGATGTTCAGATTGACTCAAAACACAGCAATTCTATGGTGAGAACCCGACACTGGGGGAGCTAGAATGTTTCAAACAACAGCATGTTTTGCAGTGGTTTCAAACCGACAATCTGACACTGGCACCCACATAAGAGAGCCCATTTTTCTGGTGTGTTGAGGTGTGAAAGCACAGGGCAGGTGAGGTGATTCATGATACCTCACCCCTCCATCATGTCTCATTTACACCCTGTGACACTTTGCCTAAACTAGTTGCAACTGGAAATCTCTTCCTCTCTCTCAGACTAACATCAATGCAATAGTAGATACATCTGGAATATTGAAGATTTGTGTAGGTGTTGAGTAAAGCTACCTGATCTGGCGAGTGTTCACTCGTAAACACCCAGGCGCCACTAGCTTCCACGGTGAGGTTCCAACCAGCCGGGGTACTGCGGTCCAGACTGGCCCTGGGGATGATGGTCCGGCTCACGTGGCTGAGGGTGTATTCCTTGGGGAGGGTGGGGGGACCCGTGCCATGATGCTCCTCGCAGGCGTCTGGCTGATCAGCAGCTGGGTAGTCACCTGAGGGGTAGTCTTCCTCCGGGAGGGGGGGCTGAGGGGGGAGAACTATGATTCAGAGTACATTTCACCAATTTACTGGTAACATTGCCAGTGAAAGGCCTGACACTAGTAGTGTGTAATCTTTAATCATTGATTACAACATATCATTTGATTCTAAAATCCCCAAAAAACTATTCTCAATTATTTCAATGTGTCAAGTCTCCATTATTGACATCACTGCGGAGTGAGTCTGAGATAACTGGAGGATAGATTGGAGGAATGATTCTACTTTGACTCTCTGTGCTGGTTTCTGAGGCTAACTGGTGAACTGGCGTCTCTCAAGAACTAAATAACTGCTCTGTCGAGAGGGAACAAAATCTTTGGGGGCAAAAGGTCGTTTTGCAGCAGCTGTGTCACAGCAGACGCAAATTACAGGAGTCAAGCACATTTAATTTTGTTGATATGTAAACAGGGAGAGAACACTTGTAAGATTGTTCTCTGACATCCTTTTGGTTGGTTTTATCGCCATGACTGGACACATTGTGCGGGAAACCGTGGTCGCTAACTGCTAGCATGACATTGACTGCGTGACTACAAGCAACAGGTAAAGATTGTGCCTCTCCTGTTTTCTCCCCCTTTTCTCTTCTTTTTCTCATTTTCCACCAATGACTTCCTGTCCTATCACAGTATTTATAGTGTACTCCTATCAGAGTATTTGCAGAGAATTTGTCAACTTGCTTCGGGTGCCATAAACTTCTTGGCCAAACAGTAATATTCAGTGAAATGGCGCCAGAACAGGCATTTAAAGCTGCTGTAGGGATTACAACTTTCTGTGGAATCTGTATATTTTGTTTATTGCCGAATAAAAAAGTATCATGTTTAACCCACAAATACAGGGAGGTACCTGCTGCTAAGCAATATTTTGTGAAAACACTGACTTGCGATCTGGACTCCAAAAACCAAGAAATGTTACACAAATATTTTGTTTGTTTTGAAATGTTGCCACATCTCGCTGAGTCGCTTGAAGTGGCTGATTTCGTCGGGTGACTTTGTTGCAGAACTTCTACAAACTGCTGTATGACTTTGATATATAAGCCACTGCATTCACATGGCCTCAAAGTGTTCATTCTTGGCCTATTAGTGGTTTTCCAGCTCAAAGAAAGTCATTCAGGGGCAAGAAAGCGGGTCACTTGCTTGGGTTGAACACCTGAAAACAAACTGTGTGAGATATTGTTTTTTTGTCCCACATAGTGAATCATTGTGGATATTTGCCAGCATTTCTATATTCCACACATGTTCTGGAATACTCCTAAACTGAAAAGAAAAATGAGGACAAATGTATTTTAAAGTAATGGATACTACTGGGGACATTGTGCGCCGTCGCTGAGTGATTTCCAAATGAAAATGAGTCCTGTCTGCTATGTAGGTGCCGAAGATTTAATTCCATTAAAAGCAGCCTGCATTTGCACGTCCCCCCTGGGTGAGGCTAAAACAGGAGACAGAGCCAGGCAAAGTAGAGCAGCCCGGGCGTCCTTACCGGCCCATCCTCGTGAAACCTGTGCACACTCATCGGCTCCATCAGAGGCGGGTACGGGCTCAGGGGCTCGGGGGGCTCCCAGGACGTTTCCCCAGACATCGGGTTATAGAAGTAGGGGCGACCAGTGCTCTCATCCACTAACTTCTCCCAGTCCGAGGTCCACGCCGAGGGGGAGGCGGTGGATTGCGAGTAGGAGGGGGATTGAGGGGGCGAAGGGTAATAAGGTTCTTCCTCAAGGAGCGGCTCTGGCTCGGTGGGCGAGTCTAGGAAGGGGTTGTCCCAGGTGGTGCGACCCGAGGCGGGGTGGTAGTAGTACTCCTGTCCGCTCTCCTGGTCAACATGCGCCTCCCATCCGTCCGGGTCGAGGTAGCAAGGAGAGCAGGGCAAGGAAGCAGACGGAGGAGACTCTGAGATGCTCTTACGAAGCTGCGCTACGTTGACGTAGACGGGTGAGTGCAGATTGTCATCCTGCCCCTGTGGAAATAACATGAAACATGAATTAATACAAGGAACACTTGTGAAATGTGACATCTACTTAAGACCACATTCAGATACAGTATTGTGTTCTTCAAGATGTTGTAATTTTGAACCCACTACATTGATGTTCATTTATAGCACACACAATGCCACGTCCCCTGTCTTTGTTGTTTTTTTAGTGCCTCTGTTGCTTTGTGTTGTTCTCTGTTGTTCTCTGACCACACAAGCCCTACCAGGCGGATTTCCGTTAAACCTGCTGGAGGGGCGGGGCTTCTGTGAGGGAACATCTCATAAAAGTTTCATGGTGGATGAATACCGTGTCATCATTACACGGACCTTGGTGAAGGTTTGTGCTGCACAGTGTGTCCTGCTTCTGGATACTTTTTACATTTGAAGGAATGAAGGATTTTTACTTACTACAGTTTATATAACATTACTACAACTCGACCAAAGCACCAAGTTAGGAGTCCACGGTGAAAAAGCACTGGCCAGCACCCAGATGCAAAAATTCAACCTACACAGGATTAATTATATCAACTTTTCCCACCAAATGGTGTAAAATTACAAATGACACAGAGATTCCTGGCGTGGGCATGAAGGTAAATGAGTAATATACAGGTACGAAGCAACCATTTTAAGCCTAAATCCACTTGAACACAGAATATTTGTCACTAGACTTATTCAAGGACAGCACTTGTCAGGTTGTAAACAGCACTTCAGAATAGTAGCTTCGAGTGCCAGTCTGCAGCCCACTGATCTCACTATAGCTGTTGTTGAGTCAGGCATCCGCATCTTAGCGAGTACAGGAAGTAGCCCACAGCGGAAAAAAAGCACTTCGCAAAAATGTTCTTTCCACAATAATGATCACGACCTAATTCTGGTTTAACTTTCTATATATATATGTAAAAAATCAAGATCACCCTGGAGGAGTCACAGCTGATTTAAACCATGGTGTTTGCAGAGGACCTGACAGTCTCGCATGGACCAAAGTGCACATTTACGTCATACAGAAGCGCCCACGCTTCGCCAAAAGAATCCCACATCATCCCTTACGCTGCACGCCAGGAATATGACATGCAAATCGCCCATCATCACATCTAATTTGCTTAAAGAACCCCACTGGGGGAGATGAAAGGCTGCCTCTGTGCTCAGCACTTAGAGAACTGTGACTCAACAACTACAGCGCAGCAGTTGCACTCAAACTGACCTCCACGAATGAAAATAAACGCACACACAACAAAAAAACCAAAAAAAACAATGAACTCTCCTTTCCGGGTCCTCACCCGAGCTCCACTGAGCGCTTCATCCCTCCCTGCCAAACTCCCGGGATCTCCCATCCTGCACTGGATTTGCTGCGTCGCCATGGCGGCCCATCCACAGAGTGACGGCTGTCTCTTTCAAACAGTGGCTCTGTAACCACCTCTTGTCTCTCAGCTAACTCGCAATCTATATTTACCGCCGTGCAGACGCACATTTCAGAGCCTGCAGGCGGCTCCACAACAATGATGTCAGCGACCAAGATTACCTCAATTGTCAACAGAGTGTATTTGTTCATCAATTCAGTGTTATCACTTTGCTGTGGTATTGATCGCATGTATCCACGAGGCAATCAATGCGGGCAGCCAGACAAGTGACCCCGGAACCGATTGATTCCACACGACTCGCCGCGACCGTGCGGGGCAAGATAGGGGAAATGAGAGAGCTGCAACATTGATCTTTGAAACAGCAACGCTGGACTGACCTGATCAGGCTGCGCGCAGGGAGGGAAACCTGCACACATACAGTGTGGAGTTGTGACTGAATACAGTGGATGCAAATTACAGTGGTTTGCTTTTGCTTTCTGCGCTCTACGCCTTTGTTTTGACATTTCAGGGAATCCGTTCGACCCCTCGCTCTTCTATTTGTTTATAATTAATCACTCTTCCAATTAAATCACATAAACAACCATTTTAAATATGCACTGGAAACAATTCAGCAGCTTTCCACCATCTTTGGGCCCAATATATTCGTTTTGTTCCCTGTCCGGCTCTCTCGATCCTCTCTCGAGCCGCCAAAGTATCCGACATGAACTCCATCTCAGCGTCATACAACTACACGTTGTTGATTGCTTCTTCCAATCATTTCACACATTAAGAAACCGCTCAAATTGTTGACTTTTGGAACTTTAAGCTTTCCTGATAACACTATACGGGGGCTGAATTAATAAAGTGCTGCTACTTTTCCCCACGAGGATCTTCTTCCACCACTGGCCTGGTGGCTTTTGATAAAACAGAGGTAAAAGGAGTATTTTACTGTTTAATATCATGACAATAGATGTCCAGTATGAGATGAACGGATCATTTGCAGCTGCTCTGATAGTCCTTCATTTTCCATTCATTTCTAAAAGGAAAAAAGTAACGGTTAGACCTTCTAAAAGCGAGTATTTCCTGGTTTCTTTTGTCCTCTGTGAGTTGAGGTTGCAGATGAAACAAGACATTTCAGCAAACAGCTTTTTCAAGAAAATGATCTAAGAAAACCAATCAACAATGAGTATAATTTTGAGCTGCAGCCCAAAGTCATCACACACGCTCTGTGCTCTGCTCGGCTCCCCGACAGGTTGCAGCTCCCACTTTACTGGCCGCAGCGCTACAAGATGATAAACATCATCAAACAAACGTGCTCAAAAATATCACACCTGTTAGACTCTCAGACAAAAAGTGCATCATTGAGAAGATCAGAGAGCACTTTCAACACATCACGACCCTATTTGACACAACCGGAAACATGTGAACTGTCATCTTGAAAAGTGCAGAGGTGGTGTTCGTTCACACAAAGCAGGAAGCAAAACAGGAGAAAAAGGAACCGAACGGCGAGGTCAGAATATCCAATACAAAGCCACAGTAGAAGGAGGGCGATCACCTACCCGAGGAACCGCCAAGCCACTCTTGACCTGGTGACTCGGCCAGACCTTGGAGTAGAAATCCACCATGTTTACACCTTCTTCTTTGTCTGAGCCATATATCTACAAAAAAAATACCCCAACAACAACCCGCAGCACCGACTCGAGCGGGTGGTCTGCGCGCGGCTGGCCGGCGATGAGGGGGAGACGATAAAAAAAACACACACCCTCACATCCTCCGGCAGCAGCTGTGACAGAGGCGGCCCAGTTAGAAAGGAGAACTGCTCTGCTGTTACAATAGCAGCAGGAAGGGACCGTGTGAGAGGGTGTGAGAGCATGTGTTTGTGTGTGCGCACGCATGAATTCCTGTGCAGAAGATAGGGGGGCAGAGGGTAACTGTCTGCTGGCGAAAAAACAGAAGGAGACAACCCAAAAAAAAAAAGAACAAAAGTCGGAGAGCAGAGTTCAGATAGAAGGAAACAAATGCCTTAATCCTTGAACCAGCTATAATATGATTACAATGATTACATTTTGAAATGACAGCAGCTTCTGCAAAATGTACAGTAAATTCATCCTGGTTATGGCACAGGGGCGGGGGGGCGCGGGGGGCAATCATTTCCCACAATGATGGAGCAGCTCATGACGAGGCTTCCTGATGAGCCATCGCGCTCGTTCGCAAGGGTGAACTCTTGAAAGAGGAAGTCTGCTTTAAGGGCCAACATATCCGTCATGACTTCCTACAACAACATGAGCCAGACTTAGTATCTCAAAAACAGATTTTTTCTGATGGCTCTCCTGTGACTCTTAGCAGACCGCAGCAGTGATGGATCGCGCTTTTTTCCCCCCATAAAGAGCCTGGACAGACTTTATTTTGCTATTCAAATGCCTTGAAAAGACTGGTGTGTCCGACTTCCTAGATACAAATGATGCTAGCAGATACAATCACATGCAGCCGCTGGCTTTTCTTCTTCTATGAAAAAAAAACTAAACTTGCTTGCTATGCCTGATTATACTCAGCAGCTGCCTGCACGCCGCCGGCAGTGTTGCTTTTGAGCATGATTTGCGATGGAGACAAAAAATAAATAAATCCTTAAGCGCAGTCCGATCAACTCCCTGCCCTCAGCTATGCATGAAGCAGCAATCTGTTTGATTACTTAACCACATTAGCGCTCATCCAATCAGACAATGGAGTCCCAAATTGGGGCCCAAATCACGCCACAAAGCACACAGTTGAGCTATTGAGTCAGCGTGGCTCCACCTCCGCTTACATCACGCTCCACATGGCCCAGAATCCAGGAAAAGCGGCTCCGTGTGGAACTCGACAGCTTCTTATCGCTGTGGGCAAAACAAAAAAAACAGGCCCACTGACTTTTGAGGTGAAGGGTCTGCGTAGGAGGAGCGGACGGGACTATTTAGACACCAGCTAACAGTCGCCGATTAGTCAACCGTGAGGGGAAACCACGCACTTTTGCAAAGATGCCCCTTTGACACGCAGCCACAGGGGGGCGACGCGTGGTAAACAAACCAAGTGGAAGCCGATACAGGCGGGAATTCCACTTTGATTCCCCCCCCCGCGGGGTCAACAGGGCGTACGGTGGGATCACTGTAACGGACCCCGAGCCGAGGCGGCGCAAAAACAAAAGCTTCTCCAGCAAACAAATCCCTGCGAGCTCTCGTGATGGCTTCAAAAGAAGTGCTCCGACCGGTTGCAGGAAATACGACAGATAGAAGCTTCTGATGTTTTCTGATGGGCTTCAGTTATAGTTAGGAACTCACGACTTTAACCAATGATGTTTCATGCATTCTTTCTGTGTTTTATCTGCTGTTTGGATTCCGATATTGCAGCCTTGAGTATCGGCCAATACTGATATCGATCCGATCTGATATCAGCATGATTCATACATACTTTTGAGACTTATTTTGTAGTTTGGAATGTTAGAAAAGTCTTGATCAAGTGATATTACTCAAACAGAGAACAATAGTCAGCAACAGTTGCTATGAGAAAAACTGACCCATTGATTATTAACCAATGACTCACATACATTTGAACCTTAAACAGAAGAATATTCTACAATTGAATAAAACAAATTCAAAATACATTAGAAGACCCTGAAAAATAACCTTAATAAATAATAAACAAAAAACTATATTTCTAAAGT
>CAESWR010001344.1:206647-220377 GCA_903171835.1 Mullus surmuletus
GCAGTGTCTCAACAAAGGCAGAGACAATCAGGTACCAGGATAAATGCTCTCATTCAGACCTTTTTTTTCATAAAAACCTTCGATTGCCGACTATTATCCATATCTGTAACACTTTCTAATAACTATCCGTTATAACTAGTTAATGGATCATTAATAAATGATTCATTAATCAGATATTAATGACATGTTAAGTATTTCCAACAGTTAGTTAAGTATTACAATTTATAAATTGTTAACTGTATGTTAATGATTTATAACTATACCTTATAAATTAGTAATAGATTATAAGATATTAGTCAATTACTTACTAACGACTTGTTAAGTATCAGTTAGCAGTTTAATGATTAATAATGATTTATAACTATACTGTTAGTAAATGAGGATTAACGTCCCAATGACGTATATAAACTACGAACTGATACTTAACAAGTCATTAGTAAGTAATTTACTTATAGCTTATTCATAATCTATTACTAATTTATAAGGTATAGTTATAAATCACTTATAAATTGTAAACTAACGGCTTGTAAGTTATCTATTGGCTATCTGTAAGGCACAGTTACAAGTCCTTAACTAACCTTTAGCAAGTACTTGTCATTAATTAACATGTCATTAATATCTCATTAGTTGATGATTTATTAATGGTCCATTAACTAGTTTTAACGGATAGTTATTATAAAGTGTGACCCAGTTACCCAGAAAACCTTCCTTCTGCTTACTTTCTTCTTTTGTTCCCTCTCTTCCTCTCTTCAGACGGAGTGTTACAATCACATCCGCTTCCTGCAGCGCTACAACGAGACGCACCTCTACGTCTGCGGAACCAACGCCTTCAGGCCGCTCTGTGCTTACATAGTGAGACGCCGCCGATTCCGGCGCCAGTGCATTTCCATGCGACAAACGAACCGCCCGCCAAACTGACTGTCGCCTCTTTTTATCTCCGCAAGGATGCCGAGCGGTTCAGCTTCTCCTCGGGCTTCGACGACGGCAGAGACAGGTGTCCGTATGACCCGGCCAAGGGATACACAGGCCTCCTCGTAGGTACGGCTCAACAATTTGCTTTGGAACAACTCTGTATGTTGGTGCGTTCAAAGCAGCTGTGTGGTGGGAAGCAAATCAGGTTGGCAAATATCAAACACGGACCAACATCAACTGGGGTTTGGAAGGTGGGTCGGCCAGCGGAGGCTAACAGATGAGAAAAACAGGTGAAACTGGTCAGCTGTAATGTTGACAAGATTAACAAGACGACTGCCTTCAAAAAAGTAACTCGTTACCGTTCAGCATCTTGTGAATGAAACTTCCTTTTCTATTTCTTGCGTTGTCATTGTTGGAATTAGGATCTAGACACAGTTTTGGCAGGTGGAAATAAAACATTCTGTTGAAATGTCCAAACCCAAGTGTTGAGTTCAAGCAGAAAATCCCCTCAAATCTGCTTAAAAAAGGAGATCAATTTAAGGAAAATCCAAATTCCAAGCAAGTCACAGGGAGAAAGCTCTTCAAAACACACCGGGAGAAAAACAGCCATGAATTTAAAAGTGCACCACAAAAGTGCATCTTAACATTAACGATGAGTTTGTGACAGAGACTGAATTTTGGAGTTTGAAACCAACTTATTATTCCTAATCAGACGAGTTACAATATTGTGATATTTTTCTCCCACAGCAAGAATTTCCTTGTTTTTCGTAGTTTGATGAATCCCCAAGATTAACCTTCAAAAAGATCTTGTATATGATAATGATATAATTGTAAATAAAAAAAATGGCACATGCAAATACTCACCTCCCACTGACTGCTTCCATCATTTGTCCATCAGATGGTGAGATGTTCACGGCCTCCCAGTACGAGTTTCGCAGCTCTCCAGACGTGCGCAGGAACTTCCCCTTCCCCACGCTCCGGACCGAGGAAGCCCCCACCCGCTGGCTTCTGGGTAAACGCAAACCCGGACGTGTTTCTTCTCGCTCTGATCTAAACTAATACAGGAAAGGAAAACATCAGCGCGCGTCACTGCACCTTTTACTGGCACGCGTTTGGTGATTCAAAGCTCCATCTTTGGTTTCCACGGTGACGCATCACAGCCTGTGACTCGGGCTCTTGTCCGGGCATGTGCATTTTTGGAGTTTGCGCGTGTATGTGTCTCATTTCTTTTCGCTGTGTGCGTGCGTGTGTGTGTGTGTGTGCAGAGGCAAATTTCGTGGGCTCGGTGCTGCTGAGGGAGAGCGTCAACAGCTCCATCGGCGACGACGACAAGATCTACTTCTTCTTCACCGAGAGGAGCCAGGAGCAGATCGCCTACCCGAGCCAGACCAAGGTGTCCAGGGTCGCCCGCGTCTGCAAGGTCAGAGCAAAGACTCCGCCGTCCCGCCCCGAGACCGCAAGTGTTCGGTTTGAAAGGTGGCAGGGTGACGAAAATCTCCCCCCTTCTGACTGAGCTGCAGCATCGATGGGTCCAGCAGTTCGGTGTCTGTAATCACAGTTTCTTTGCTGATTCAGGGCTTCCTTCTTTGCCTCTGTTGCCCGGCAAACTACACGTCAACCAACCCCCACCTCCAATGGCAAACTCTCTGCCTTCTTCTATTGCCATACACCCCCCCCACACACACACACTCCTCTCCCGCCTCATTTCACTACCGATCAGCTTCTTCAGTCTAGACGGCGAGCCCCGCTACCATGCGCAGAGGTCTCGCCTCCGCTCTTTTTCTTCTTCCTCCCCGTCGTTCATTCTTGCTCATGCATGATGGTGTAATTGCCATCACAGTGTGCTTCTGCTGCTGCAGCAGGATTCCTCCTATTGGATGAGGAGAGATTTTGAGCCGGCAAAGTGATTTTCCTCTCAGCTTGTGAGCCTGTAAGAGGAAAAATCGCAATCACGTATGGAAGAAAAATCCACGACGCATGTTTTTTTTTTTTTTGCCAAGTTTAGCCATCTGATGATACAACATAGCTAATGTTGCCAGTAGAGAGCGATCTCATTGGTCGATGAGTCGGTCCCCGGGCGTGAGGAAGATCTGTGACCCAGTTCCCTCTTCACATGTTAACAGCATGCTGCGCCACACTCAGCTGTCATGCTCTGTCGTCTCTTAGTATCGATCCACTTTACCGTCTCGTGCCCAGGAAAGATCAGTTAGACCAGTGCTGCCAAAGATAGAAGAAGGCAGAATGTGAGAAATGAGAGATAAAGATCTCAACGGTCAGAAACAAACAATCTGATTAAGTCTGCTTTTATTCCGGAACACTCAACACCACAGTCCACATTTACAAGCTGTGTGTACGAAGCTTAACATCACTGTGACGTAGGAATTCCTGGCAAATATTAGCACTCATTAGTGACGATCAAAAACTTTGACAAGAACTGATGATGAAAACATCATTTGATTGAGGAGTAAATTCCTGCTGTGTCATTGCTTGATGTTTATATGCACATATTTTGCACCTGAAGATTAAGAAAGAAAAAAAAATCTTTGAGGTTTCATCAAATAAATGAAAATAGTCATTAATATAATTGACCAAGTTCACTTGATAACTGCCTTAAAACCCATGTTTTTGTATCATTGCTGGAAACATAATTTTCTTCACGAGAGGAGGTTTAGTCTGCAAAAATATAAACAAGCCAATTAAACATCCCGGCGGAATAATGGCACGTTTATGTGGGATGTTTAGACCGCTGTGAGTTACAGCAACAGCAGCGTAATCAAATTAATGTGCACTGTGGAAACGGAGACCAGTGTGCCTGTAAGTGGAGCATTAGTGAGACTTTCTTGCTGTGAAAAAGTGTTTACTCACTTCATGGAACATATTTTCACATCCTTGAATGAAATCTGTTTTTCGCAGAACCTTTTGAACTTTCCTCTCCCTCGACGCTCACATATTGATGCTTAATTTTCGAACCCTCGCTCTGTAGATTAACCTGAGGACAGTTTTTTTTAATTCTCCAAACAAAACAATATGTGGAAAAGGGGGTCCGGACTCCTCCCCTTTTCTCAGCCGGCCGGCGCTGCGGCCTGTCAGAGCAGTTTAGAACGCAATAACTCAGCGTGAACTAGGCCACAGTAACGCATGCAGGCGGTGGTGGCAGCGGCGGCGACCAGGTCGGCCTCGCTGGCAGTTTCCTCGCCTCTGAAGCCACCGAAGAGCCGCCGCTGCTGCCCCGACTCTCACTTCTACGTCCTCTGCAACACTGACCTCTTTTTACAGACTAGGGCGTGAAAATAAATGAAAAAACAAAACCCTCTTCTCAGCGTGTGTTAAAAGTTTCAGGAGATCCGTTTTCCGTTTTCTCTGCGGCGACTCTAATCGCATCTGCCTCAAACATTTCAGGCTTTAATCAAATCGCTTGATCTCGTTGTGGGTTCGTATCCAAACAGGCTTTTCTTCACACAGCAACACTTGGATTCCCGACCGTCATCCTCTCAGACTGAAACGGACGCGGCCGCGCTGTGATTGACGCGGCCTCTGATCTATTATTGTATCGCCTTAGTTTGCTCTGCAATGCTAATCCGAGACCAGCCTCCAACGTAGCCATTTTCCAGCCTCTGTGAGAAGAAAAACCACATTCTCCTCCGGCTCTCTTTGTCTTCCTTTCATAGCAAATATTAACCTGGTGTTGTGAGAGCATTGTGAGTTTTTTTTGTTGTTTTTTTTTCCGCAAGGGATGCTGCAGCTCGAGGAGCATTTCAGAGAACGACAGATGCCGGCGCCGGATTTAAAAGAGAAGAGATGTGGCAGCTCTACCTTTCAGACAAACAAAGAGAAAAGTCTGACTTGAAAATGCAGTGTGTTAAATGACTCTTTGTGGGAGCGAGGCTTCTCTTGCCTCCCAGTGCTTCCCGAAATGCAATTAGAGCAAATGCGCTAAAGTAGGCAGAGTCAGAGCAGGAGCACTAACACTCAGCTCCAGCTCGCTCAGGCTTCCTCCTCCGCTCCACCTGGGTGTAAAAACTTAGCCCTTCGTCATCATTTAATGCATGTAGAAACAGGTTGTGTCGGTCCATGTTGAGGTTGTTAAAGTCATGGCTGTGATGTGTGTGTGAGTGCGAGGATGGTTGACAGCGTATGAAGTGGGGGTTTTATCTCATGGTGGATTCCTTCACCTGTCTGCAGATGGACTGGGGGGGTCAGAGGACCCTGCAGAGGAAGTGGACCACCTTCCTCAAGGCCAGAATGGTGTGTTCTGTCCCGGAATACGAGCTCCACCTCAACGTCCTCAGAAGTGTGTTTGTCCTGCAGGGCCGCGATGCACAAAGTACAGTTTTCTACGGCATCTTTGGCCTCGAATGGTGAGCAGAGTGTTGTTACATTTTGCCTTTATTACCCATTTTTAACCGCGAACATAGTGGGATTTATTTCAGAATTGCTCTTGTATGCAGCCTTGCTCAGCGTAAAGACTGGCGATGTTTATAACAAAAGGTCATAAAATTTGCCTCGCAGCATCTCCAGAGCTCACAAATTTACATTTAATCCCATAAAACAAACTTTAAGGAGAGATTTAAGATCGGCCCGGCTCGTATGCCGTAAAGTGAGTGGATGTAACCGCTTTAGGTTCACTGTGATAGCGTAGGCTGAATGTAAATAGCATTTTAAAAGCTAATTTTCTCAAAATGAGCCTCGGGGGAAGATGTGAGGATATTTTATGAGCTTTTTTTGTCTACCATTTGCAGATGTTACCTTTCATTTTGCAGCGTTACAATTTGATTTGACACTAATTTGAAGTATGACACACAGAGCATTGTTTGACCTCCTGAGACGTGTCTGCCCACATGCTGTGGAAGAGCTTGTGCAGAAGAAAGAACAACAGTTCAGTTCAGCAAAAAGGGACATTTAGTCATTGTTGCTTCATCTGAATATCTCAGCAAAATTCAGAACCGCAGTGTAAACGCATCCTCACATGCATCTGAATGCATCTCATAAGACCACATATGGAATCTCCATGTATCTCTTCTACTCTGTAATATTTTAGAATCTCAAAGTCAATTTAATTACTGTTTTGATACCCAAAGAAAACCCTGTTATAGTTCACAACAGTGTGCGTCACTCGCTTGCATTGTCAGCCGCCGTCTAATGGAAAACAAACAGAATGCATTTCCACTAATGCATTTCCTTCCCTCCAACGACTCCTGATGGATTCGTGCACGTCTGGTCCGACTTCCAAAGGCAAATCGCATCAAAGGGAGAAACTCGGCGCGCATACGTTCAAAAAACAATTTATCGTAAGAATCTGTCAGCAGATAACTTGATCATAAAAAATGGAATCCTCGGAGGCCCGGCGGAGCTGCGGAGCTGCAGTCGCTCCCGGTGTGACCATGTCGGAGGACGGCGGATGCCAGCGGAATATCTGGCAGCATTCTGAGTGTGTGTTTATGCTGATATGCAGAGTCATGCTGCATAAAGCTGTCCCAAGGTTGTTGAGATGAAGATGGAGAGCATTCCGCCGCGCCAGCCCCCAAACATCATCCATTATCACTCGCCTGCTGCATTTTTGGGGCTTTTTTGATATCTGATCCCTTGTTCTCTTTTTTTCTCCTTTCTTCTCTTTCTCCTTTTTCTTATTTTTCTTGAGGAATATAAAACTACACCTGCGCCAGTTGTAGTCATCGCTCTGCGCCAAGAATGAGTCTGCCTGGAGGCGGGACAGCTCACCGCTTTTAAAGACAGACTCTGGTTTCACTTGATCCCCCCCCTTTTTTTTTTCCGCTCACTTGGATTCCTTTGAGCGCAGACGGATGCTCACAATGGGCTGAAGAATGACATGCAGGCGTTTTCCATCATTGCTAATCTCACCTTTAGGGTTTAAGATTAAGGGTCGCCCGGCTCCTCCGTCGGACTTTGCCAAAATCCGCCGCCTTTGTTTGTGACTCACAGCGTGCGCGGCGCTGAAAGGACGGAGGGAAACAAGCTGCTTGAGTGGATGATGTGAGAAGCAACTACAGGAAATTACACACCTGTCAGCGACGCCACTCCCGCATTGATAAGCTCCAACAGGAAACAAAACAAAAAAAAACAACTTTTTAAAACAGCAGCCAAGTTTTTTTTTACCCCCATCAATGGCCACTTATGATGTGTTTGAAATTGGATCCAGTTGGCGGCTGCTCCCCAGATAATCACCTCTCTGCCTCTGAGTGTTTATTTGGGGTGAATCATTAATCCTGGATGTGTCTCGATGTCATTGTCTTTCAGGAAGAATATCAAAGCTTCTGCTATCTGCCAGTACGCCTTCGCAGACGTGCAGAAGGTTTTTGATGGTCCTTACATGGAGGTGCAGGACTCAAAGTGGAGGGAGTACACAGGGAAGGTTCCAGAGCCCAGACCCGGTTCTGTACGTTAACAATTTTATTCATGAGTTCATTAATATTCCTCTTTTACATGATTATAATCACCTGTTCTTTTCCCAGTGCATAACAGATGTGCACAGGTCGCAGGGTATCAACTCATCTCGGGACCTTCCGGACAACGTCCTCACTTTTGCCCGGAGGCACCCGCTGATGGCCGGCCAGGTGCACCCGGTGGGGGTCCGCCCACTCATGTTCAAGAGGAGTGTCAACTATGTGAAGATAGCTGTGCACAAACAGCCAGCGCTGGATGGAAACGTCTACACTGTGCTGTTTTTGGGGACCGGTGAGTTTCTTCATCATTCAGCTGCTCAATCAGCCGTAGAACTCTGAACAATCCTCTGACGATACGCTTTGTTTTTATGGCTATTCCTGCTTGTGGGTGCAGTTACCGCATCTTATGCATGGAGTGAATTTCAACACGTCTTGCAGGGGCATCATGCAAGGAAAATTATAATTAGGGTTGAAAGGAGATTTTTACCCGTTAAAATACTGAGGCAATTTTCAAAAAACAATACTTATACATGCAAAAAGTATATGGCTGTAGCACCGAGATAAAGAAGACAAAAAGGGGACCTATTGAATGTAGATATTTGGAACAGACAGCTGTAAAAATCTCAAAATAATTACCTGATTGCATTTGGTCGCATGTCATTGTGACAAAATATTCAAACGGAATAAAAGACGGTTGATATTTAAGAACAAAATCCTAAAGCTGAGTTCATTCTAATGACTTCATGATCACTAATTCAGGAACAGAAGGGGTAAATCAAGCATGTTTTTTAAATGGCTCCGTTGCCCACATCTTTTTGGCGGAGGTTTACAACAACGCTGTTAGCTCATGTTCATTAAATCCCATAAAAAGCAATGAATTGTGTGTTACTAGCAAGTATTGCTTTAGCAGCCAGAGTCTGATATCTTATTCCGTTGTGCAGAGAGCTCTTTTTTGTGCCCAAAGGGGATTTAAAAAATCATAAATGACCCACACTGTTGTGCGCCTCCTCACAGTAAACACACACACGGGGATTATTAAGGGCAGCCCACACACTCACCACAACAACTGCGTATTCATCTAGAGATGATCAGTCTGTTTATTGGGAAATTACTCTGGTAATATCAGAGAGAAATGTAACATTTTAAAGATTTATGCCACAAGTGGGAAAGAGCTTCAAGCTTTTTCAAGTTTGTGAAGTACTTCTTTAAGTGCTTCTTTCTCTGGGATTTCGTCCGAGTAACAGAAACAACATGAATGCAGCATCTGTTATGTCACCTTGTTGTCTCGCAGACGATGGCTGGCTGCACAGAGCCGTCCACGTTGATGGTGAAATGCATATAATCGAGGAGCTGCAACTGTTTGATAAACCCCAGCCGGTCGAGAGCCTGGACATGTCCTCCACTCTGGTACGTACATGAGCTCAAATCGACTGTTTATGCAGAAGCTGTTTTACGGATCAGACGAATTGATCCACTTGAACTCGCATGAACAGAGGCCAGCTGTTGACTTCAGTTCGACAGCTGATGGGAGCAGCTGGAACAAATGCATGGATGAACAACGAAAATCTATCTAAATCAATGCACCACACACAGAACTTATGTGGTTTTACTTCTGCAGAGGAGCATCTACGTGGGCTCCCACTCCGGAGTGGTCCAGGTGCCGATGTCCACCTGCCACAGGTACACATCCTGCTACGACTGCGTGTTCGCCAGAGACCCCTTTTGTGGCTGGGACGGGAAGGTGTGTGTGGAAATATCCACGCGAGCACAGAGGTGATTTGCACACGAACAAATGCGCATTGACACGACTGCACTGAAACAGAGAATACTTGGCGGTTACTGACATTTCAGGGGAATAGATACATTTACACAAGTTTGGAAACTTCCAACTCTTAATGCTTAATTTTGGAAAAAATATTAGCCTTTTTTTTCTCTTCTCTTTCTGCTGATGCACGTTGGAATAAGACGAAAAAGTTTCCCAGTAAGCAAATTTCAGGTTCAGAAGGGACTTCGGTGACATTTTATAACTTTGGGATAATAGGCTGAAATGTTAATGCATGAGAGAGGTGCCATAGTTAAATACAAAAAACAACCCAAAAAACAGGGAGGAATATTCAGAGAAAGCTGACAGTTAAACACCCACAGTGTTCATTTCTGCATTACATGACCTTTTCTATTGATGTTTATTTCTTCCATCTGGGCTCGACACCACTGGAAATCTCTAATACATAATTGATGCAGCTTGTTTTCTCCTTCCAAATGACTCTCTGTGAAAGTGAGTCTCAGGCAACACAGTCGACCTGGATTTTTCACATCGGCCCTGTTTTGCTCAGCAGGAGGGAGCTTGTGAGGGGAAACATTTGGATTTCAAATGATTTGCCACAAATACATTTGGATTTGTAAAAACACACATCTAGAATCAGCATTTGGGTGAAGGGCTGCAAAGCCGCTTCATCCTCCCGGGTGGATTAAAGGTATGTGATTAAAAGTGTAAAATTATAACATCATGACAGCATTTTAGGTGCTCGATGGCAATTTCGCATGATCATTTGCGCCGGTTCACGGCACTGAGTTTCCCCAAAATTGAACCTGTCTCTATTCTATTTCAGTCGCTGATTCATGTAATGGATAGTTAGCTTCTATTTCACCAGAAAATGTGAATCTAATTTGAATTAATGGACTTATATTCTCGATTGACATTGGTGAGAAACAGACATTGAGAAGATATAATGCCAATAACAATAATGATAATAATAATAATGACAACAACAGTGATTCAGAATGTCTTCCAAATGTAATGGCCCTTATATTTGTGTTTCTGTTCTGATTGAGGACAGGGATTTTTGCAAATCCTAATAATGCTTTGTGCTTGTTTTGACTGAGAGACCCACAATGGCAGACATAACACAGTGTGCTGAACTAATTAATATGGTGTAAACCTCCTGAAAAAGCGCTACTCACATACCTTTTGCCTCCAGCCTCCAAAAATACTAGATATGTTCACAATGTGCTCGCTGGGCGGGCAGATGAACCAGCGCACGGCCAAACGTCCTTCCAACTAGAACACACACAACCAAACTCATTACAGAGACATTACTTTGGCTCTTGCACGGGGGGATTGTTTGTGCCTCTCTTCATTCTCTCCGCGTGAGTGAATAGCAGACATCTTAATCTTCATCACACAAAAGTCTCCCGTGGATTTGTTTCAGCACTGGTGTTTTTCCCCCTTTCTTTCTGGAGGCAGCATCACATTCAGAGGAAGCAGGGAGAGAAGGACGAGATTTTTTGCACAAGGAAGTTGTACTTTCTTGTATATTTATATATAACAGTGCAAATGATGTGCCTCGTTTCCACATGATTAACTCGACACCACTGGAGAGTCTGGCAGCTTTTTCTGATCATTTTTCAACCAAATCACCTTGTTTCAGGACAAACCTCACCCAGGATATCCGGAGAGGAATCAAGGGCTGCAAGGAGAATTCGGGAAATGGTATGTTACAACACACACACACACACACACCCAGAAATCCATTATGCATCACACATCGTCATTAATTAGTGTAGTGCTTTAACTCAGACTCCTTCTGTTTGACTGAGGTGAAAAAACACCCACTCTGTGAGCCGCTTCATAACTTGAGCATTTAGCAGCCATTAAGGGATTTTAACCCCCCCCCAACACCCCCCTAACCCTGGTCCCAGTCTGAACAAGTTCTTCTCATGCTGGAGGTCAGATGGTCCCGCTGGCTGCGTTACAGGGTTTGCCACATTGCAAGTGGCTTGTAAATGATGATGGAAAGTGAAGGTGAAGAGTTGAGCTGCACAGGTTTCCCACCAACTCCTTCATCTGCTTCTGCACCATCTGTCTCTCGTGTCTCCCTGCAGTGGTGCATCGCAGGCGCTCGGTGATGTCGGGCGACGACGTGCTGCTCCAGTGCGAGTTGCACTCCAACCTGGCCATTCCGCGCTGGACATTAAACGGCAAAGAGCTGCAGGGATACGGCCTCAATTCGGGCTATCGCATCGGCACAGATGGCCTCCTCATAATCGGGGCTCGTGCCCAGCAGAGCGGGTCGTACCGCTGCTTTGCCGTGGAGAACTCCGTCTCCGTCCTTGTTTATTTCTACACAGTCAGGGTGCACACGGACGGATACTTTGCCGTCGAGCCCACCGCCACGACAAACCCCACCACGGTTTCCAGCCCGGCTCTTCCGTCCACCGACAGCCCGACGGAGCAGCCCCTGCCCTCGCCTCCCGCCCCGCTTCCCCCGGGCCCCGAATTCCAGACCTACAGACACATGGAGGCCGTGTACATCTCCCTGGTGGCCGTTCTCGGGGGCTTGTGCCTGGTGTTGACTGTGGTGCTGCTCTACGTGAGCTTCTGCACCAGACAGGCGGCCCGCGATAGGAAGTACTCCCAGCAAGGGCTGCAGGTTTTGGGCGCCTCGGAGAGGAAACGCAGCTCCCACTTTGAGCTCAAAACCATCTCCAGCCACTGCAACGGCCGCCAGGGCCGGCGCTCCATCTCGGTGCCGACGTTCGGGGACATGGGTGAAGGGTTTCTGCAGATAGTCCCCGGCGAGGGCCAGATGTCTCCCAGTAAAACGCCACCTCCAGCGCCTCCCCTCCCCATGCCGCCGCCGCTGCCCAACATGGACTACGCCAACGGGCTCTCCGCCACTCTGCCGAGCGTCCTGCGCAAGATGAACGGGAACAGTTATGTGCTGCTGAGGCAGGCCGACCCCGAGGGCATGTCGCCGCTCTACCACTCCTTCACCGAGGAGCTCAACAGGATCCTGGAGAAGAGGAAACACACACAGCTGGACGTGCAGCCCGACGAGAGCTCTATCTAGGAGCCACCGCTCAATCACTGTCCGTTATTTATTTGTATCCCTTGAAATGTGCAGCCTCCTGTGACAAACGGCTCATGAAATTCACTTTCGGACATCGTGAGGGATGACGAAAGTGGAGCTGGGAGAATTGTGGCCACTTGTGACTACACTGCTCAAAGTCACTATGAAGAGAGAGCTTAGTGAGGATGAAAGCAAAGGAGATGATGGAAGTGCCAAGGAAATCTTAAGTACCACAAAATATGAGCTGAACGTGACACTGAGATGTGTGAAGCATAACCTACCTTTGGCTGTGTGTGTTTTACCTTTGTTTGTCCCTGCTGAGTGTTTTCTCCGTCTGCAGCAGGTTTGACTCATCCATTATCGCAGGTTTGACTCACCGACGGTCTGATTCCGTCTTTCCACAAGGCTGGCAGTGATAGTAGCCAAGGCCTCCTCTGGCACTCTGACCTTCACAGTTTATTTATTTTTTTGCAGGGTGGGCGTGGTGTGTGTGTGCGGGGGGGCATTAGAGGATTGCACTGTCCAAACCAACAGAATCAAGAATAGCTGCACTTCATTTGAGGCTAAAAAGACACCAGAGTCGACCCTCCAGTAAAAAGATTACATAGCTTTATTTTTTTTTCTCCATTGGAGGAATTCACCTTCATTTGAAACAGTGAGCATACGGATTTTCAGGCAAAAAGGTGCAATGTGCCAGTTATGGAAATCTTTTTCTACATGCAAAAGGTCTGTCCAAACGTGACTCCGTTAGCAGGTTTTTGCGGATGGTTTTTGGTCTTAAAAGCTTTCTTTCTTGATGAGTTGCTAAGTCCGAGTTGCATCTTATATTTGCTGGCTTTATCGTCTCAAAGTCTACTGGGGAAATCAACAGTTTTTTCCAGTTAATTTCTGACTCACAATACAAGACTCTGTGAACTCCACGATGCGGAAAACTTCAATCTTTGCACAGTTGCCTCTGAAGCCCACATGAGGAACCATATTCCAGCTCTGTTATGTTGCACGAGCGCACACTTCACTTCACCCAAGACACTTTCTGCATTTTCATTTGTTCTTGTGTAAATAGCAATAATTACACCCTTTTTCTTCTCAGCTGTTTGTAGCTGTGTGCCGTGCCAGCGCCAACAGGTGTGAGTGTAGCACAGAAATGTGATTCTGTTCCAAAACAACTTTCTGTTTTTAGCCTCTGTTTGGATGCAGCTGTACGAAAGGCAGCTTTATTCAGCGGAGGAGTCTATTAGAGACCATTAAAGAAGAAGTCACTTTGTGGTCACATTGATTCGATTCAGCAAAGACCACAGACTCGCTTCGGAGCCTTGGAGGCTGAAGCCAACCTCTTGCTCAGTGAAAAATAAACATACAAGCTTCAGGAAAGGAGGTACTTATTTGTTGCCTGATATTTACACACCTAGATGTGATAATACTTCACCTTTGTCAGTCTTAAGCGCTATTTTTGGATGATTACAATCACCTTGAGGGTTTTACCGAAATGCTGGATTCCGCTGCAAAGAGAAAAAACCGCTCGCTCGACACCACAATAGTGGAAGAGCACACAGGTTTGTGTTTGTCC
>CAESWR010001345.1:20441-31979 GCA_903171835.1 Mullus surmuletus
TATATATATATATATATATATATAAATACATATATATTTATATAGTACATGCTGATTCAGAAAATTTCATTTCTGGTTTACATTGTTCAAATGATTTGGCCCAATTTAATAATGGATCCGTTGAAAAAATTGAAATGGATCATTTTAGTTTGGGTTAGAAACTGGACTGGAGGATCCAACAACGATCCATTTATGATGAAAAAACAAAACCTTTAACTAATTGACACTTTGAACTCATTGATCAAGATCAACTATTTGATTTCGAAGGACATTAATGAGAACTGTTGAACATGATCAGACAGGGTTTGTGATGTGAAGCTGGTTGGATTGAATGATCATGCTCTTGTGTTATGAAGGTGTGACCTCTGCCATGGACCAGGAAGAGGAGAGCCGGAGTGAAGCTCAGAGGTGAGATCAGTCTCTGTTATTGTACTCCATGTTGGAATCACTTCTCCATCGTAACTCACAATTAAACCCTTGTGTGTCTTTAGCTGTGTGTCCATGAAGAGTGACGGCTCTATGGACCCACCATATCATTTCAAACGTAGTGAGAAGGTTTCCATCACAACCCTTCAGAAGATGGAACCCACCTGTGTGTCCATGAAGAGTGACGGCTCTATGGACCCACCATATCATTTCAAAGATAGCGAGAAGGTTTCCATCACAACCCCTCAGAAGATGGAACCCACCTGTGTGTCCATGAAGAGTGACGGCTCTATGGACCCACCATATCATTTCAAAGGTGGACACACATCTTCTGGTCAGAGGTAGGAATGTCAAATGTTTGTCTGTTGGTGAAAAAAAAATCGGGAGAAGAAGCAGCATCACTGGCTGCTGAGTGTCATTCTCGACCTCACTCTCGAATGTTAACAGACATCCTCAGGTGCTGTCTTGTAGATAAAGAGGAAGTCTGGACTTTTACATGGTCATGTTCCAGTTCCTGGTCGATATTCAAACTTCACAGTTGGCTGGTGTGTTTCTTCTTCACAGAGGTGAGGACCAGAGCTCAGAGGTTCTCAGTGGCCCGTCACTCCAGCTGGACTCCACATTCATGGTATGTAGATTTTCAAGCACAGCTACACCTGCTGACTACAACAGCATTCTGGTCCTGAGCAGGTCCATGCTGCTCTCTGTAGACCAGCAGCTCTTCACTCTGTCACATATCATCTGATCTTCTGTTACAGCTGCTGGAGGAGAACCTCATCACATTCATCAAGAAAGAGCTGAAGAGATTCCAAAGGCATCTGAGTACAGATTTCCCAGAATGCATTGAGGATGAGGAGGTGTTGGGTGGTGAGGAGGAAGAACAGAGGAGGAGCATCAGGGTTGCTTTTCTGAAGCTCACACTGCACTTCCTGAGGAGAATGAAGCAGGAGGATCTGGCTGAGCGTCTGAAGAGCAGTAAGAGGATTTAGAATGGTCTTCATTAACTCACTATGAGGAAATCACAGTGTCCCAGCAGCAGATATACAGGTAGAAGGTCCTGAGTAGAGCCCTGCTCACACAGAAGGACCTCAGTGTCCTCAGCAAGTGGAGACCATACTGACCTTCTTATCCAGGGCACAGTGATATGGGACCAGTCTAGTTTCTGATTGAGATGAACACCCAGTCCACCATCTCAATGTGTGAACCCTGGATGTTCACCGGTGTGAGGAGGTGTGGTTGCTTTGTGGAAACCTATGACCACCTCCTTTGTTTTGCTGGTGTTCAGGAGGAGATGGTTTTCCTCACACCACTCTACAAAGTCAGTGAGGACTCTCCTGTATTCCAGTAGGTTCCCCTCAGACACACGGCCAACAATCGCGGTGTCGTCAGAGAACTTCTGGAGGTGGCTCTGTCCAGAGTTGTATCTGAGTCAGATGTGTATAGCGAGAAGAGGAATGGTGAGAACGCGGTTGCCTGTGGGCCCCCCCTGCTGCGGACCACCACCTCCAAGGCTCAGTCTCACATACTGTGGTTTGCTAGTGAGGTGGTCAATGGTGCATGCAACCAGCTGATGGTCCACCCCTGCGTCCTCCAGCTTCCACTGTAGCAGTGAAGGCTTAATGGTGTTGAAGGCACTGGAGAACTCAAAGAGCATGACTCTCACAGTGCCTCCCGAGGCCTCCAGGTGACCCAGGGCCCGGTGCAGATGGTACATAACTGCGTCGTCCACCCCGATGCCAGGTCGATATGCCATCTGCAGCGGGTCCAGTGCTGAGCTCACCAGGGTGCCGAGGTAGCAGAGGACAACCCTCTCAATGGTCCTCATCAGGTGTTGGGTCAAGGCCACAGGTCTGTCGTGGCTCGGTCCCCTGGGGTTGGTTGTTTAGGGGACCGGAACCACACATGATGTCTTCCACAAGGCCGGGACCTTCTCCAGGCCAAGGCTCAGTTTGAACATGTACGGAACCACCTCACTGAGCTGGTCTGCACACTCTCGGAGCAGTCTGGGCTGATTCGGTCCCGCCCTGTGGCCTTCTTAGCCTTCAACAGCCTGCAACATGGAGGAAGTTTACATTTACAAACTCTACTCCTCAAATGATGCTCACATCTAACATCTATGAAAACTATCGGGAACTGAGGAGCTGCAGAGATTTTATTGTGGAGGAAGATTGACATGTTCCCCTTTCTTTCCCTGTAGAATCATCTGACTGATTGAATTTGTTCTTTGTTCTTTCAGGAACCCTAGCTCCAGAGTGTCGACGTGAAGTGAAAAGTAACCTGCAGAAGAAGTTCCAGTGTGTGTTTGAGGGCATCCCCAAAGCAGGAAGCCCAACCCTTCTGAACCACATCTACACAGAGCTCTACATCACAGAGGGGGGGGCTGCAGGAGTCAATGAGGAACATGAGGTCAGACAGATTGAAGCAGCATCCAGGAGACCAGCCAGACCAGAAACAACCATCATACCAGAAGACATCTTCAAAGCCCCACCTGGAAGACATGAACCAATCAGAACAGTGCTGACAAAGGGCGTGGCCGGCATCGGGAAAACAGTCTTAACACAGAAGTTCACTCTGGACTGGGCTGAAGACAAAGCCAAGCAGGACATGGACTTCATCTTCCCCTTCACCTTCAGAGAGCTGAACCTGCTGAAAGACAAGAAGTTCAGCTTGGTGGGACTTGTTCATCACTTCTTCCCTCCAACCAAAGAAGCAGGAATCTGCCGCTTTGAAGACTTCCGGGTGGTCTTCATCTTTAACGGTCTGGACGAGTGTCGACTTCCCCTGGACTTCCACAACAAGGAGACCCTGACTGATGTTACAGAGTCCACCTCAGTGGATGTTCTGCTGACAAACATCATCAGGGGGAACCTGCTTCCCTCTGCTCGCCTCTGGATCACCACACGACCTGCAGCAGCCAATCAGATCCCTCCTGAGTGTGTCTCCATGGTGACAGAGGTCAGAGGGTTCACTGACCCTCAGAAGGAGGAGTACTTCAGGAAGAGATTCAGAGATGAGAAGCAGGCCACAACAATCATCTCGCACATCAGGAGCTCACGGAGCCTCCACATCATGTGCCACATCCCAGTCTTCTGCTGGATCTCTGCTACAGTTCTGGAGGAGGTGTTGAAGACCAGAGAGGGAGGAGAGCTGCCCAAGACCCTGACTGAGATGTACATCCACTTCCTGCTGGTTCAGACCAAACTGAAGGAGGTCAAGTATGATGGAGGAGCTGAGACAGATCCACTCTGGAACCCAGAGAGCAGGAGGATGATGGAATCTCTGGGGAAACTGGCTTTTGAGCAGCTGCTAAAAGGAAACCTGATCTTTTATGAGTCCGACCTGACAGAGTGTGGCCTCGATATCAGAGCAGCCTCAGTCTGCTCAGGAGTCTTCACACAGATCTTCAGAGAGGAGAAAGGACTGTACCAGGACAAGGTCTTCTGCTTCGTCCATCTGAGCGTTCAGGAGTTTCTGGCTGCTCTTCATGTCCACCTGACCTTCATCGATTCTGGTGTCAACCTGCTTGCAGAAGAACAAACATCCAAGCTGTCTAAAGTCTTCAAACAGCGAGCTGTGGATGAGGCCTTGAAGGGTCCACATGGACACTCTGGTGTCAACCTGCTTGCAGGAGAACAAACATCCAAGCGGTCTAAAGTCTTTAAAAAGACATCTAAAGTCTTCTACCAGCGAGCTGTGGACGAGGCCTTGAAGAATCCACATGGACACCTGGACTTGTTCCTGCGTTTCCTCCTGGGTCTTTCACTGCAGACCAACCAGACTCTCCTCAGAGGTTTGCTGAAACAGACAGGAAGTAGTTCACAGACCAATCAGGACACAGCAAAGTTCATCAAGAAGAAGATCAGTGAAGATCTCAGTCCAGAGAGAAGCATCAATCTGTTCCACTGTCTGAATGAACTGAATGATGGTTCTCTGGTGGAGGAGATCCAACAGCAACTGAGATCAGGACGTTTCTCCACAGACAAACTCTCTCCTGCTCAGTGGTCAGCTCTGGTCTTCATCTTACTCTCCTCAGAAGAAGATCTGAACATGTTTGACCTGAAGAAATACTCCGCTTCAGAGGAGGTTCTTCTGAGGCTGCTGCCAGTGGTCAAAGCTTCAAAGAAAGCTCGGTAGGTGGAACAAACACTGGATACATCAGATACATCAAACCTAAGTTTTAGTCTCGAGGATTACAAAATGTTTGATTCCATTGTTCATCCTCTCCTCAGGCTGAGCGGCTGTCAGCTGTCAGGGAGAAGTTGTAAAGCTCTGTCGTCAGTTCTCAGCTCTCAGTCCTCCAGTCTCACAGAACTGGACCTGAGTAACAACGACCTGCCGGATTCAGGAGTGAAGCTTCTGTCTGCTGGACTAAAGGATCCACACTGTCACCTGCAGACTCTCAGGTCAGAGTTATTCTGATTTCTTTGTTTTTTTTCTACTTTTCTCGTCCGGAAATACTCGTGTCCTCTTTATCTTTTTTTTTTTTTTCAAAGTACTCTTGAACATCATTGAATTGCAGTCCTGTTTTTTCCTCAGGCTGAGCGGCTGTCAGCTGTCAGAGAGAGGTTGTGAAGCTCTGTCCTCAGTTCTCAGCTCTCAGTCCTCCAGTCTCACAGAACTGGACCTGAGTAACAACGACCTGCAGGATTCAGGAGTGAAGCTTCTGTCTGCTGGACTGAAGAGTCCACACTGTCACCTGGAGACTCTCAGGTCAGAACCCAGCTGTTTGATCCTGCTTCAGGTTGATGTTGGTGAAGATGGTGGACATCTGCAGGATTCTTCCTGCCACCGAGTTGAGTGTGTTCTCTCACTTTTAGTCTCTCAGGCTGTCTGATCACAGAGGAGGGCTGTGCTTCTCTGGCCTCAGCTCTGAGCTCCAACCCCTCCCACCTGAGAGAGCTGGACCTGAGCTACAACCATCCAGGAGACGCAGGAGTCAAACTCCTCTCTGCTGGATTGGAGGATCCAGGCTGGAGGCTGGACACTCTCAGGTATGGACGGACAAGCAGAGTTCACGTCCCGTAGCTGCCTGAAAAAGAGCTTCACCTTATCACTGCAGGTTTAAGTCTTCATGCTAATTGTATAACAGAGCATCCAGGTTGGTCTGTCTCATCAAGCAACTGAAGGTCAGACTTACAGAAGCTTCCACAAAACATCTTCAAAAATGTGTATTTCTGAGAAATGGTGGGATCGTGTAAGCAGATTGACCCTTTCTGGATCCTGAAGCCACGGCAGCAGCAGGTTCTCCACGGCCGGCTGCCACTTCAGAGTAAACAGAGAGGGAACCACATAGTAGAAGAATGTGAGGGCAGACGAGCTGCAGCCGGCGTCTGTCACACCGACCGCTGAGGAACTTCTGCTTCTGACTGTGTTTGTCCCTCCAGGGTGGACCACGGAAGAGAGCAGATGTTAACACCTGGTGTGAGGAAGTGTAAGTACATCGTGTTTGTATTTGTTGTGTCTGCTGGTGAAAACACGGCTGGCATACATTAGAGATGCACCGATCCAGTTTTTACCGCTCCAATCCGATACCGATACCTGTGCTGAGCGTATCGGCCAATATCCGATACCGATCCGATACTACTGTTGAATGAATGAACTGTATACTTTGCCCTGTGAGTGAAGGCATCAGGCTTGACATTAGCCTTGTTTAAAAAAAGGTAACAAGTTAATACAGATATAAATGTACTTAATATTATTTATTAACAAATATCAAATTGTACATTAGCACACAGCAAAAAGAAGTAAGACTTCCATGTAAACATTGCCATCGCTGCCACTTTTGTCAGCGGAATCCGCCACTGATCAGGCATTTCTTTTATGGCAGCTGAAATGGCGTCTCCTGTGTGTGATCCGTAGAGGTTTTTTGCCCGGAGCATCGCGCTGCGAGGTGAACAACTCGCGTCTAACCAGTGCACAGTTCAACTTAAAAGTGTCATTGGACTCACGTCGGAGCTACGTCACCACCACCGCTCGCAGCGTGGTGTCGCTGTTGGACTTGTCGGCGTATCAAGTTTGAAATGTCTTCAAAGTTGATACGCCGACAAGTCCAACAGCGACGTGCAAATCGCGGACTTGTCTCGGTCCGGCGCTGCTCCATGTTGCTCTGTTTACATTAGTCAGTGCGTGCTGTGCGTGAAGACGTCGAATAGAATCGCTGTGTTGCTGCATATGATACTAATTAGAAGGGGAAAAAAAGATCGGAACGCTGGATCGGTGTCATCCGATCCAGCTAATTTGTCAATATCGGAGCCGATATCCGATCCAAATATCGGATCGGTGCATCCCTAGCATAGATGCTGCCGAACTGTAGAACTGAAGATGTGAGAACTTGTTGAGCAGGTGAAGCCACCAGAGCTGTAAGACGGCCAACCTGCTGTGTTGTGTCTTCTTGTCTCCATCAGACGCCTGCCCGCTCACACTGGACACACAAACGGCCAACAGAGAACTCAAGCTGTCTGCCGACAACAGCAAGGTGGCACGTGTGGCGGCGTATCAGTCGTATCCTGATCATCAAGACAGATTCGACAGGAGTCCTCAGCTGCTGTGTGCAACTGGTTTGACTGGCCGCTGCTACTGGGAGGTGGAGTGGAGAGGAGATGTCTACATATCAGTGAGTTACAGAGAAATCGACAGGAAAGGAGGCGGCGATGAGTGTGTGTTTGGATGGAACCATCAGTCCTGGAGTCTGTTCTGCTCAGAGCTCGGTTACTCCGTCCGTCACAACAACAGAGAGACGCGGATCAGCTCCTCTGATGGCTCTCGCAGGGCGGCGGTGTTTGTGGACTGTCCTGCTGGAACTCTGTCCTTCTACAGCGTCTCCTCCTCTCACAAACTGACACGCCTGCACACCTTTCACACCACCTTCACACACACCCTGTATCCCGGGTTCACTCTGTGGTGGTCTGATTCCTCTGTGTCTCTGTGCAGCGTCAACCCTCTCTCACTGAGGAAGCAGTGACTTCACTCTTCTCCTTTTATTCACATATGGCCTTTAAAAACAACAGCTAACATCACATCCAGAGCTCCACAACATTGCTGAGACCAGAGGACCAACATGAGGTTGAGAGAGAGTGAGATTGATGGAAAGATTGATGAAGAGATGGATGGACTCTGCATGTCTCGTCTCCTCAGTTAGGCCGTTCCAAAGCACTGCTTTTTCACACTGCACGAAAAGCCTGCGATCTCCTGGAACAACCGATCGCCGGCTCGTCTCTGCTCCGTGTCGGCAGAAACAAAGGCCGCTGCCGCCCCCCCCCCGGGGCAGGTGGCGGCGTTTCCCCGGGCTGCGAGTGTCCGGACGCTCCGTCAGATGTCCAGGCGCCGCCGCGTCGCCACGGAGGACGATGGGACGGACGTGCGGGCGTTTGATCACGTGTCCGAGGGTCTCTGCGTGGACAAACGCTGCCTCCTGATGGAAAGCGCCCCAATGCCGAGCAAAGGCGGTTCGATCCCGAAGCCGGCCCCACGCAGGGGCAAGAGGGGGCAAAATAAATGTCTTGCCCCCTCAAATCCAAATTTTAGAAGTTGAGAAAGCACTTTTTAATATGACCACAAAATTAATATATCACGTTAAAAAAAGGTAGTGGGAAAAGTCCGCCGAAAAAGGGACGAGATACAGTATCAGCTTCCTCTCATGTCTCTGTCCCTCCGCTGTGTATTCACCTTTACTATTCACAGGCTGCACCACACACACACACACACACACACACACACACACACACACACACACACACACACACACACACACACCCAGCACGGAGCTGTAAGATGCCACCGCGACCTTTGTGTACTTGCTTAGAAGATCCTGCATCCACGCGCTAATATCAGTGTGAAAGGGCTATTAGTGACTCGTGATATAATTCATAATCAACAGCAGCAACAAAGTAACGTTAAATGTAACATCTGTATTTGTTCGTCAACATGGATCATTTTATGAGAGTTTTTGCAAAGGGAAACAGGAGACTGTTTTAGAACGAAGTGGACAGAAAGGAGATTTTTGAGCAGTTAAAATGACTAACAATAAGACAAAAAAAATTCTCCTCTATATCTGTTGTGTTTTATCAATCAGTTTGAGATTTTTTTTAATTATTATTTAGAGCACTACCTTTCAGTTTTGTATTGACTTTGTGAAGCCTTTTTTCAGGCTTAGCTTTATGTGAGAATTAAAATCTTTTAATCAGTTTTATCGATTTCATCCTATAACCGCTTTGTAAAGTATGGAATATTATCTTGTAATTGTATTTTTTTTTAATTCAGTGAACGCAATGCGCTTTGATCTGAAGTGCTGTATTAATAAAGTTCTTCTTCTTATCATTATTATTGGTATCAATGACATTAGTATTATTATGGTTGTTGTCATGATGTTACTACACCAGTCCATCCACCTCCTGAAGTTCTACTAAATTCTGCTGAATTTTGCGGTTTGCAGCCAGCTGCTCTCCTGGACCCTCTTACCCACAATCCTCAGCGTGCCGTGCAGGTAAAGCAGCATTGGAGACGCACTGAGCTGACGGAAGTGTCCCAGCAGTACGAATACTGCAGTAGTAGTACTCTCTGAGGGCAAATGCAGTACATGCGGTGAGTAGAAGTAGGTGATTGAGAACGCAGCCCTCCTCGGTACTCTTCATGGTCACTATGGGCGCCATCTTGTGCTGACGACAGAGAGGCGAGGGACCGGCTGTCAATCTCAGGGAGGCCCCGCCCCCAGACAGGGGAGCTGCGTCACAGCTGCACCGACCACCGTGAGACCACGTGAGACCACGTGAGACCAGACCCAGGTACCAGGGGACACTTACACCCTTCTCCGTATTTATAAGTATATAAAATATAAATACGTTCCTCAGATATAAGTTCTGAGTCTCCCACGGGGACGAGCTCAAGTATTCGTTTATCGTGTACTTTAGGTGGAGAATCCTTCGTGTACTTCGAGTCTCACCCTCTTATTTAGGACTGAACTCGCGGCGTCACCGCGGCCTGGCTCTGCTCGGCTCTGATCCGCTCCGCCTCGCCTCGGCTCTGCCATCCATTGCTCCCGCCTTCCCGCCAACCCGGAAGTGGCCGCCCGCGTCGTGACTGCGCGCGCCTCCTCCTCTCCTCCCCCTCACACCTCCTCCTCTCCTCTCCTCCTCCTCTCCTCCCCCTCACACCTCCTCGCCTCCTCACCGCGGAGGGACAATGAGCGGGTCTCCGGACGGAGCCGCCATGTCGGTGCACAACTTCTCCGAGAAGATCCTGGAGCAGACGGTGCACTTCCACGTGCTGAAGCTCCGCGGGGGCTTCTTCCTGTGGGTGGGGGCCGGAGCGCTGCTCTCCAACCTGGCCGTGGCCATGAGCAGCAGATACGTGAGTGGGAGCCGAGACCCTCCCTCCTACTGCACATATTACTGCAAATACTCCGCCTCACTGCTCAGAGTACTCGGATACCGGATGTCCCACTAAGTAGAATCTCCTCGATTCCTGTTTGTTTGTCTTCAACGAACCGCTAAAGTAAACAAAAACAGCGTTGCACGAAATACATGCCAAACAAATACTTTTATAAAGATGTTAAAGAACAGATACAACTGCAGCAAAAGCCTTACAAAAGAAATATGACTGAAGTAGATGTGGAGAGGGTGAATCTGGTGTTTCTGTGGCTCAGAACCTGTTCTCAGGCTCTTCTGGAGGCAAAGTCATCGTGGATGAAGAGAAATCCAACGGCTGACTGCGCTTTTTACTGTTCTTCTACTGCTTTTTGATCACGAAAACGTACGATAGTCGAATCATCATCTCTCCCACATATTAAAAATGACTATTGTTGGGGGGCTCTTGGGGGCCCCCTGGAGGCCAGGCGGCTCCACGCAGGTGCTTGCTGCGCTTGATGCTACCTTCTAGTTCTGCCCCCGACGGCCCGCGGTTACGTGGAGGGTTAAGGTTAAATGAAGGGTTAAGTTAAGGGATGCGTCGATGAGAAAAAGCAGTGGTAGCTAAATGTGACCCACAAACCAACGCAGACCTGAGAGCAGCTCCAGTGGAACATCTCCGCCCGCTTCCACCCGCCATGGCAGCGCTGAGGAGGACGGGAATGTCTGTGAATGTCTGTGAATGTGGATGTTGGAGGAGTGTGAGGAGAACAATGTGCTCCTCAGCCTGACGTGTGGCGTCTCTGCAGGACTCCACGCCGTTGTCCTCCCTGGTCCTCGGAGACCCGTCCAACACGGCGCCGAACTCCCTGGCTGAGAGACTGGGTGAGGAGCCACTCGTCAACATCTAACATGCTCTCAGAGGAGATGTGGAGCGAGATCACTTCCACCGGGTCCCTGTGGAGTTTGTCTGTTACACAGGAGGAGGAAATCTGTAGTTTGGTTGGAATGAGCCATTCAGTTGTCAAACTACGCTAAAAAGATTGGCAGATGTTTGACTTTTTTCTATATTTGTGTCAAGAAAAGATTTGTGGGATGTTTTAATGTGCACCTTTTATCATTTCAACAAAGTTCCTCCTGTTGTAATAAGTATTTATGATTAGATTATTTGAACCAGGTGAAGTCGTAGTTTGAACACCTCATTGAAGTATTTTTGTTATAAATAAGAAGAAAACCTGTCATTTGATTTTAAAGGGCGATAATCGATACATACGCTGTATATCGATTATCGCCCTTTAAAAACTCAGTCCATATGTTGTTAAAATATTATTGCGTATTGCACATTGAGTGTGTGTGTGTGTGTGTGTTGCAGCAAAGAGGACCAAGAAGCAGGTGTTTGTGAGCTTCAGCCTCCCGCTGACCGACTCCAACGTCTCGCTGCTGGTGGAGGAGCGCATCAAGAAGGAGCTGGAGCTCCACCCACAACACTTCTGAGGTGGCGTGGAGCAGAGAGAGGCGGCGTGGAGAACCTTGAGAACCTTGAGAACCTTGAGCAGGTGCAGGTGGTCCCTGTGAGCCCCCAATCACACGCTGACACGTCTCCACAATCAGTCACATCAAGTGTTCTTTTATTGACAGAATAAATTAAGTGGTTTATTATCAAAACATGGAGGCCTATGGCTTTTTGTACAAATGCATTGTATTAAAAAAATAACACTTAGAAAACAGCATTAGTGGTTGAGTTTTTTCTCCTTTTTTTCTTTTGTTTTTT
>CAESWR010001345.1:63137-79530 GCA_903171835.1 Mullus surmuletus
CTGCTGTCCTGCAGTCGCCCACAGGGGGGAGCTGGAGGCTCAGCATCTGGCCGAGCAGCAGCAGCAGCAGCAGCTCCTCATCATCCAGCAGCAGGCGGCCGAGGCCGAGGCGCGGCGGCTGGAGGAGGAGCGGCGGCGGCTGGACGAGGAGCGGCGGCGGGCGGAGCTCCGCAGGAAGGCGGAGACGAAGAAGGAGGTGCAGGTGATCAGGAAGGAGGTGGTGAAGGTGAACAAGGCGGAGGCCGGCAGGAAGCGGGCGGCGTCCTCGTCCTCGCGCTCGCTGTCGGAGCTGCACGCGCTCAGACTGCGGCTGGAGGCGGCGGAGGGCGCGCTCAGTCAGCACGTGCACATCTGCCTCGGGGACGACGGCGTGCACGACTGTGGCCTGAAGATCACTCAGTTAGAGGTAAACACACACACACACACACACACACAAACAATTGTTAAGAGCAAGTCCATTATCAATAGTTTTTCATCTGTTTCAGTATCTGAATGGCCTCTGTATTCATTTAAAAAATGTCAACCTTCCTGCTGCTCCTGTGCTCCTCCAGAGCTCCCAGCAAGACGTGGAGGCTCTGCTGCAGGACTTCACGGCTCTGCGCGATCGCATCTCCAAGGAGCTGGAGGGCATGAGCGACTCGGACAAAGCCCAGTTCCTGCGCAGTGAACTCAGCGCCGTCGACCTGAGGATCAGCAGTCTGGAGAGCAGCTCCTCAGCTTACCTGCGGAGGTGCCCACACACACACACACACACACTTACACACACACACACACACCTTTACTGTCATCGAGGATTTGACTGACTGACTCGGTGCTCCGTCCAGGCTCCGGGCTCTAAGGGACATGCTGGAGAGCGTGGCCCGAGCGGAGGACATCATCAAGGTTCACGAGGCGAGACTCACAGAGAAGGAGACCACGTCTCTGACGCCTGAAGAGGTGGAGGAATACATGCTGACGATGAAGGTATCTGAACGGGGAGGGACACACACACACACACACACACACACACACACACACACACACAGATGCGTGTGTGGGTGTGCTGATACGAGAGAGGTTTAAAACTGTGAAAGACGAGTTAAAACCCAACTATGAGAGTTTTGGAGCCTCACTGATGCCACCTCACTTCCAATGTCAGAACCTCCAGGAATTGGAAACCAGAACCAGAATAAAACAAACAGAAGAAGAGTCTTTCACACAAAAACGAAGCAAAGAAAAACTACATCACAAAATTCTAGATTTGGTTTGAAAGCGGCAAACGTTCCTCTCTGTGTTGATGTATAGAACCTTAAGGTTGAGCTGGAGCAGAAGAAGGAACTTCTGACCTCCATGGAGGCGGAGCTGGCAAAGGCCAGCCACTGGAACGGCCAGGTGGGCGGAGCCTTCCACAGGTGTGACATGATGCTGTCCAAGTACTCTGAGGAGGTCAACCTGCTGTCAGACCGCTGGAGCCGCATCCTGGCCCAGATCGACACCAGGTACACACACACCTTCTCTCAACCTCTGAGGAGACCTTGCAGGCTTCCATGCAGTCAGGAAGGCTTTTCTAGGTGGAAAAATGATAAAACCCCTCCTCTCCCCCCTGGTTCCTCCTTCTGTAAGGTGAACATGTGATGATGTCTCCTCCTATCATGTTCTCCCCATCAACAGGAACATGAATTAGTGTTCTATCAGCAAGGAATCTTGGTCTTTGGAGTCCAGGAACTCCTTGTAAACATGGCCAAAGGCGAGAGCAACACCACGCCACACTTTTGGAGTGAGGAGGAAACCAATCACTTCATCAGTGTGATGAAAGACACAAACATCCTGGCATTTGGAGACGCTAGAAAGTAGCGGGATAGAAGATCCACAAAAAGGGGAGCGCAAAGTTACGCCAAGCAGGGTTTGTAGCAGACCTTCTCCGTGCGTGGCTGCTTTGATCGCCCTTTCACCATTGATTACAGTCACCATGGAGACAGGAACAACCCTGTTTGATCACCATGGAAACGCCTTGTTTCACTAACGACAACATGGACCCGAACCGCAATATGGACTGGGTGGAGACGTAGAATTGACTCCTGGAGACACTTAAAAAGAGGAAGTCAAAGTTCTTTTATGTTGAGAAATCTTGGCTCTGTTCCCTCAGGCTGCGGGATCTTCAGCTGTATCTGCCCGAGCTTCAGCACTACAAGCAGAGCAGCTCCTCCCTCATCGACTGGATCGACGTCACACGGAAGAAGCAGGATGATCTGCAGGTCGCCCAGATCGACAGCGTCCAGAGTCTCCACAACCACATCGAAACCCAGAAGGTGTCCGAGCTCACCTCGATTGCCGCGTCGTGTGTGCGCTCGCGTCTGTTAACGCCTCTGTGCGTTCTCGTCCTCTCCAGAGTCTGAACGCAGAGATCAAAGCCAAGCGGGAGGTGGTGGAGAGCGTGCTGAAGGACAACGTGGCGTGCGTGAACTCCATCAAGGTGAGCTGACGAGACTTCAAACAGGCAGAGAACAAGTGTATGCCGCACTTGTTCTCAGACCTTCTCGACGTTCCACCGCAGGACTACGAGACGGATCTGGCTGCTTACGCCTCCGGACTGGAGACGCTGCTCAACATCCCCATCAAGAGGACGATGCTGAACTCACCGTCCATGGACCTGACCAAGGAGGTAATGTGACCTGAAGGAAGGAGGGATGGAAGGATTAGAGGAAGGAAGGGAGGGAAGAATAGTGAGGTGGGGTCCAGAAGCCCCTCTGGTCCAAAAGTCCCCATCGTAACACAGAAGGAAAATCTATGAACTGTGAAAGTCACCAAACCATGCTGATATTTATCTTTGCACATTTTGCAGAGGTTATACGGTAATTGGGGACCTTTTCTAGTGGCTTTACGGCGCACACTGCGGATCGTCTAGACGTCACCGCCGGGTGGATCCAAAGTGTGGATGAGAGGCAGTGATGTAAAGCGGTATTTCCTGTCTTTGCTTCCCCAGGCGACGCTGCTGCAGACTCGCTACCTGGAGCTGCTCACTCAGTCCGGCGACTACTACAAATTCCTCGGAACCCTGCTGAAAAACATGGAGGAGCTGAAGGTGCTGCAGCGGCTTCGTAGTACTGATATTTCCGTGGGGCCGAACAACGCCGAGCTCCATCTTAACCCGCTCTCGCCTCCAGATTCGCAACACCCGCATCGACCTGCTGGAGGAGGAGCTGCGCCTGCTGAGGGAGGCCATGGACGAGCGCGGCGCCAGGAACAAGTCGCTGGAGGACGCCGTGGCTCGCTACCAGCTGGAGCTGTCGCAGTCGCAGGACCAGCTGCTATCGGTGGAGGAGGTGAAGCGCAACACGGCCCTGCAGTGCAACGCCACCCGAGACAGCCTGGACAGCACGCAGGGCCAGCTGTCCGAGCTCAACGAGGAGCTGGAGCGCCTGCGCTACCTGCTGGAGGAGGAGCGGCGGCGGACGCGGCTGGCCGAGGAGCGCTACACGCAGCAGCAGGCCGAGTACGACTCGGTGCTCCGCAAGAGGCAGACGGAGCTGGAGAGCGTCAGCTGGTCCAAGGTGGAGGTGGAGAAGAGCGTGTCAAGTAAGGAGCACGAGATCGAGCAGCTGCGGCGGCAGCTGGCTGATGAAGCGGCGAGGGTGAAGGAGCTGCAGAGGGAGGTGTCAAAGGTAAGGAGCCAGTGCGTAGAGGAGATCGATAACTTAAAGCTTAGCCACGAATCCCAGATCCTCGCCAGTCGCACCGACGTCCAGAGGCTCTCGGCCCAGCGGGACGACGACGCGGCCAAGCTGCAGCTGCAGTGCGACCGCATGGAGGCGGAGAGGAGGAGCCTGGAGGAGGAGCTTCGGAGGCTCCGGATGTCCCTCAACCAGGCGGAGAAGCAGAGAAACCGGGTGGAGGAGGAAGCTCACAGTCTGCGCTCGGGGATCACAGAGGAGGGACACAAGAGGAGAGAGCTGGAGAGTCAGGTGGAGGCGCTGATCCGCCACAGGGACGAGGAGAACGCCCGCTACAAGGAGGAGCTAGAGGAGGTCATGATGAGTCTGCAGGAGAAGAGCGAGCAGCTGGTTTATGTCACGCACAGTCTGGAGGAGGAGGCGCGGCGCAGGAGGACCATGGAGGAGGGCAAGGTGGTGCTGGAGCAGTCTCTGGCCCAGGTGAAGGTCAAACTGAGCAGCTCGTCCATGGCGGTGACCGAGCTGAATGCCTGCGAGCAGGATCTCCAGAGCGTGCGTTTGGAGCTGGACAAGGAGACCAGGGAGAGGAGCAGAGTAGAACAAAACATGAGCCGGTTACAAGGGCGTGTCAAAGACCTCCAAGCCGTGAGGGACGGTCTAGAGAGCCAGCTGGAGAACGTGAGGAAAGCCAACCAGGAGGAGGTGTCCCGAAGAAGGGAGGTGGAGGCACAGCTGGAAAAGACCACCATGACCATGACGGAGTACTCCAGCACCATCCATGCTCTCCGCCATTGCCAAGAACAAGCCAGCAGCTCAGGGAAGAAGGGTGAGGAAGAACGTCTCAGGCTGCAAGAGGAGCTGGAGAAGAGCCTGAGACACATGAAGATGTCTGGAGAGCAAGTGACAAAGCTGAATGCAGAGCTGAAGGCTCTGCAGGCGCAGCTCCTGCAGGAGCAGGCACAAGCCAAAGAGGCCAACCTCCGACACGAGGGTCTTTACAAAACGATGGAGGAGAAGAGTAAGGCTCTGAACGAGAGCTCTGCTGAGGTCCAGAGGCTGAAGGAACTCACCGAGTCCCAGACAAAAGAGAGGCTGCGGCTGGAGGAGGAGTTGAGGCTGACAAGACACGAATACAAGGAGCTGCAGAGGTCCAAGCAGGGAAGTGAGGACGAGCTCTCCTCCAAAGTCAGCGCCCTGGAGCTGCAGCTGCAGGCCAGCGAGCGCAGGAACGCAGACTACCAGAACCTGGTCTCTGAGCTCTCCTCGGAGAGGGAGAAGCTCAGACTGGAGACCAAGAATGTACAAAAGCAGGCCGTCGAGGTACATGGAAGCTTGGCACTTAGCTCAGGACTGCTCTGCTCTTTCCAACTCACCATCCTATCATAGAGAACTTCTAGCTTCACTTCTATAGCCAGAACCTCGCTGCATGATGGACCACCTGCAGATCCTCTGTAGTTGCCTCCCACTTGAGGAGGTGATTTGAACATCTGTGTGTTCAATCAGTCTTGCATGTCAGTCGCCTACATGCAAGCCCTCTGTGCCTGCTGCCCTCCTTCCTCTCCATCCAAACTCAGAGCAGCTTGCATGTGTTTTTTGCTCTTGGCTCTTTTGCTCCGAACCATCAACACCGTCAGTGTCGTCGCTACCAGAAGTCTCCTGGTCTGACTGTTGTTTAATTACCTTGTTGTAGCCTCTCGCATCTTCTCAGTGGTTTGTTGCCAACTGCCAATACCTCCACAGGTTGACATTGGCAAACATCCATTAATATCATCTCTCTCTGCTGCTTTTCAAATTTACAGAATGTAGATGATCCCAAATTCAGACAAAATGGAGTGTAAATTGTGTTTGGTTTTTCTTTGGTCATGTCAGTAGCTGCTGTTGTTGGGAATGAGAAGGTTCATTTCACCACAAATCTCTGGTTGTTACTTTCTAGTATCTTGTATCTCATCCAAATCTTGTGTTTTTTGCATCGTAAATTCAAGGCTTCTTTTCGTATGTAGTGAGAAATGAAATGAGTAGAGCATGATGTGTGTCTGTCTTGATGGGTTTTTTGTTATCCAATCATGTAGTTTGTTCTGTTTGGAGCATGTGAATGTCTGAAATTAATCTCTGAACTTTCTGTCCCAATGTTCCAAATGATAATTGCTGCATTGATGATGAGGGTCCGGCATATTGGACTGATTGTTCTCTCTTCTTTCTTTGTTTCTTCTGCAGATATCAGCCCAGATGAAGTCTATTTCATCACAGTACAGTGACGTTGTTAGTGAAAGAGATGCTCTGTTGCTAAAACTGCAGATGTCCGAGAAAGACAAAGAGCGCATCATGAGGCTGGAAGAGGAGCTCAGTCGTATCAAATTATCCCTGGACTCCGAGCTTCGCAGTAGGCAACGCCTGCAGGAGGACAATGAGAGAACGTCAAGAGATTTGGGTTACTGGAAGGACCAGCATGACAGTAAACAGGTCACGATTAGACAATACGATGCAGACAAGGAAAGGCTGGAAAAAGAAAAGAGTTCTTTGAAAAGTGAGATAGACAGGCTGATGAGAGAACTCCGGGAGCTTGAGGAGAATTACAAACTTAAGTTATCGATGCTTCAGAAAGAGATGAAAGAGGTGGTCTCTGCCAGACAGGCCATGGAACTGGAGAGGAACAAAGCTTTGGATCCCTCCACAGTGGTTTTCGAGGGCGTCCGCAAGCCAGTCACTGCAGACAAGTTGCTTGACTGTGGCGTTTTGGACCAGCCAACAGTAGACCAGCTCATCAAAGGGCATAAGACTGTTCCCGAGGTGTCTGCTGAGAAGAGGGTTAGTCTTAAAGGAACAGGCCCAATAGCTGGTGTCTATATCGAAAGTCCAAAAAGTCCAGGATCTAGTATTGGTAGTATTGGCCCCCTGGTTAAAGTGACTTTCGCTGACGCCAAGAAAGAGAATCTGCTGCCGTCAGACAGTGTTGACTTGCTACTGGATGCTCAGGCGGCCACAGGACACATCATTGACCCAAGAACCAATCAGAAGCTGACAGTTGATGAAGCATGTAATCAAGGTGTTGTTGATGAAGATGATCGAGAAAGGGTGTTGGCAGCAGAGGCAGCAGCTGTAGGATACAGTGGTCCTGGCACAAGAAAACCACTCTCGGCATATCAGGCCATGAAGAAAGGACTGATTGACAGAAACACCACACTACGTCTTTTGCAAGCCCAGGAATCTGTGGGTGGCATCCTGGATCCCGTGCTCAGTGTGTTCCTCCCCAAAGACACAGCCATTGAGCGAAATCTAATTGATAATGACATATATCGGGCTCTAAACCAAAGGCCTGAGCTCTATCTGGACCCAGAAAGTGAGGATGGCACAACATATAATGCAATGAAAAGGAGATGTAAGGTGGATCCACAAACAGGCCTCCTCCTTCTACCTGTCCCAGAAAAAGTGGACCCTTCAAAACTCATTTTCGATGGTGTTCGAAAACCAGTCACAGCCAAGCAGTTGCTGGACTGTGGTGTATTGGATAGCCCACTGTATAAAGATTTAGAGACGGGCAAGAAAAATGTCCCAGAGGTATCTGTGGACAAAAATGTCAATCTGAAGGGGACTGGGCCCATTGCCGGGGTATTAGTTGGAAATCAAGGCAAAATGTCTTTGACGGAGGCAAAGAAACAGAATCTACTTACCCCAGATACTGCAGATTTGCTATTGGAGGCTCAGGCTGCCACTGGCCACATCATTGACCCCAGGAAAAATAAGAAGCTGACTGTAGAGGAGGCATGCGACAGAGGAGTGGTGGACACCAAGGATCGAGACAAGCTACTGGCAGCTGAGGCTGCTGCTGTGGGCTTCAAAGATCCAAGCAAAGCCAAGCCTCTGTCAGTACATGAGGCCATGAAGAAGGGACTGATCGACAAAAAAACTGCCCTGCGCTATCTGCAAGCCCAGGAGTGTGTTGGAGGCATACTCGATCCGAATCTTAGTGTCTTCCTCCCCAAAGACACAGCCATTAAGCGTAACCTTCTGGATGAAAATACTCGTAATACTCTAAAACAGAATCCTGCATGCTACCTTGATCCAGACACTGACAATGAAACCAGTTATGGGGCTTTGAAGAGAAGATGCAAGACAGAGCCTCACACAGGTCTTTTACTTTTGCAAGTCGATGAACGCCAAGACCCCTCCAAGCTGGTCTTTGATGGTGTCCGTAAACAGGTCACAGCAAATCAGTTGCTTGATTGCGGCGTCCTGGACAAACCAACATTTAACCAATTAATCAAGGGGGAGAAAACTGTTCCAGATGTGTCAGAGGAGAAGAAGGTCTCCCTGAAGGGGACAGGATCAATCGCTGGCATAATAGCCGGCCTTTTAGGGAAAACCTCCTTATCAGAAGCCAAAAAACAGATGCTCGTACCCCCAAAAAGTGCTGATATGCTACTGGAGGCCCAAGCAGCCACTGGCCACATCATCGATCCCAGCACCAATCAGAAGCTCACAGTAGACGAGGCATGTGCGAGAGGGGTGGTGGACGTTAGAGATCGAGATTGGCTTTTAGCAGCAGAAGCAGCTGCTGTGGGCTACCGTGATCCTAGCAATGCTAATCCTGTCTCAGTGTTTGAAGCCATGAAGAAGGGCCTTGTAGATAAGAAAACTGCCTTACGCCTACTGCAGGCCCAGGAGTCTGCAGGGGGCATTCTAGACCCCAACCTCAGTGTCTTTCTTCCCAGAGACACAGCTATCAAGCGCAACCTTTTGGATGAGAATCTTGTTCATGCGCTAAACCAGAATCCACCATGTTACCTTGACCCAGATACAGAGCGTGATGTCAGCTATGGAACCTTGAAGAAAAGATGTAAAACAGAGTCTCACACTGGCCTCATGCTTCTGCCAGTCACGGAGAGGAAGGACCCTTCCAAACTGATGTTTGATGGTGTCCGTAAACCAGTTACAGCTCAACAGTTGCTTGATTCTGGGGTCCTGGACAAACCAACATTTAATCAACTAATTAAGGGAGAGAAAACTGTTCCAGATGTGTCAAAGGAGAAGAAGGTCTCTCTGAAGGGGACAGGATCAATCACTGGCATAATAGCTGGACCTTTAGGGAAAACATCCTTATCAGAAGCCAAAAAACAGATGCTCGTACCCCCAAAAAGCGCTGATATGCTACTGGAGGCCCAAGCAGCCACTGGCCACATCATCGACCCCAGCACCAATGAGAAGCTCACAGTAGACGAGGCATGTGCAAGAGGAGTGGTGGACGTTAGAGATCGAGATTGGCTATTAGCAGCAGAAGCAGCTGCTGTGGGCTACCGTGATCCTGGGAATGGCAATCCTCTCTCAGTGTTTGAAGCCATGAAGAAGGGCCTTGTAGATAAGAAAACTGCCTTACGCCTACTGCAGGCCCAGGAGTCTGCAGGGGGCATTCTAGACCCCAACCTCAGTGTCTTTCTTCCCAGAGACACAGCTATCAAGCGCAAGCTTTTGGATGAGGATCTTTGTCATTCGCTGAACCAGAATCCACCATGTTACCTTGACCCAGATACAGAGCGTGATGTCAGCTATGGAACCTTGAAGAAAAGATGTAAAACAGAGTCTCACACTGGCCTCATGCTTCTGCCAGTCACGGAGCGGAAGGACCCTTCCAAACTGATGTTTGATGGTGTCCGTAAACCAGTTACAGCTCAACAGTTGCTTGATTCCGGGGTCCTGGATAAACCAACATTTAATCAACTAATTAAGGGAGAGAAAACTGTCCCAGATGTGTCAGAGGAGAAGAAGGTCTTCCTAAAGGGGACAGGATCAATCGCTGGCATAATGGCCGGACCTTCAGGAAAAATCTCCTTATCAGAAGCCAAAAAACAGATGCTCGTACCCCCAAAAAGCGCTGATATGCTACTGGAGGCCCAAGCAGCCACTGGCCACATCATCGACCCCAGCACCAATCAGAAGCTCACAGTAGACGAGGCATGTGCAAGAGGAGTGGTGGACATAAGAAATCGAGATTGGCTTTTAGCAGCAGAAGCAGCTGCTGTGGGCTACCGTGATCCTAGCAATGCTAATCCTCTCTCAGTGTTTGAAGCTATGAAGAAGGGCCTTGTAGATAAGAAAACTGCCTTACGCCTACTGCAGGCCCAGGAGTCTGCAGGGGGCATTCTAGACCCCAACCTCAGTGTCTTTCTTCCCAGAGACACAGCTATCAAGTGCAACCTTTTGGATGAGGATCTTTGTCATTTGCTGAACCAGAATCCACCATGTTACCTTGACCCAGATACAGAGCGTGATGTCAGCTATGGAACCTTGAAGAAAAGATGTAAAACAGAGTCTCACACTGGCCTCATGCTTCTGCCAGTAACGGAGAGGAAGGACCCTTCCAAACTGATGTTTGATGGTGTCCGTAAACCAGTTACAGCTCAGCAGTTGCTTGATTCCGGGGTCCTGGACAAACCAACATTTAATCAACTAATTAAGGGAGAGAAAACTGTCCCAGATGTGTCAGAGGAGAAGAAGGTCTTCCTGAAGGGGACAGGATCAATCGCTGGCATAATAGCCGGACCTTTAGGGAAAACATCCTTATCAGAAGCCAAAAAACAGATGCTCGTACCCCCAAAAAGTGTTGATATGCTACTGGAGGCCCAAGCAGCCACTGGCCACATCATCGATCCCAGCACCAATGAGAAGCTCACAGTAGACGAGGCATGTGCAAGAGGAGTGGTGGATGTTAGAGATCGAGATTGGCTTTTAGCAGCAGAAGCAGCTGCTGTGGGCTACCGGGATCCTAGCAATGCTAATCCACTCTCAGTGTTTGAAGCCATGAAGAAGGGCCTTGTAGATAAGAAAACTGCCTTACGCCTACTGCAGGCCCAGGAGTCTGCAGGGGGCATTCTAGACCCCAACCTCAGTGTCTTTCTTCCTAAAGACACAGCTATCAAGCGCAAGCTTTTGGATGAGGATCTTTGTCATTCGCTGAACCAGAATCCACCATGTTACCTTGACCCAGATACAGAGCATGATGTCAGCTATGGAGCTTTGAAGAAAAGATGCAAAACAGAGTCTCACACTGGCCTCGTGCTTCTGTCAGTCACGGAGCGGAAGGACCCTTCCAAACTGATGTTTGATGGTGTCCGTAAACCTGTGTCAGCAAAGCAATTGTTTGAGAGCGGAGTCCTTGACAAACCAACATTTAATCAACTAATTAAGGGGGAGAAAACTGTACCTGAGGTATCTGTGGAGAAGATGGTCTTTCTGAAAGGGACTGGACCAATTGCAGGGGTATCAGCTGGAAAACACGGGAAAAAATCTTTATCAGAGGCAAAGGAAAAAGATCTCCTTCCCATCAATATAGCAGATTTGCTGCTAGAGGCGCAGGCAGCCACGGGGCACATTATTGACCCCAGAAACAACCAGAAACTGACAGTAGCAGAGGCATGTGCAAAAGGAGTGGTGAACATGAGGGATCGAGACAGACTATTGGTGGCAGAGAGAGCAGCTGTGGGCTTCAGGGATCCCTCTGCAAACAAACCCCTGTCCGTGTATGAGGCCATACAGAAGGGACTAATTGATAAGGAAACGGGGCTCCGCTTCCTGCAGGCCCAGGTTTGTGTTGGAGGAATACTTGATCCAGATCTCAGCGTTTTCCTCCCTAAAAACATTGCTATCAAGCGCAACCTTCTGGATGAAAACCTCCGTCATATGCTAAAGCAGAGTCCTCCTTATTACCTTGATCCAGACCTTGAGCGCAACATCAGCTATGGAGCTTTGAAGGAAAGATGTAAAACTGAGGCCAACACCGGCTTGCAGATTTTACCAATCTCTGAGAGGTATGACCCCTCCAAACTGATCTTTGAGGGTGTCCGTAAACCAGTCACAGCACAACAACTGCTTGATTGTGGAATCCTGGACAAACCCACATTTAACCAACTTACGAAAGGTGAGAAAACTGTTGCAGATGTTTCTGTGGACAAAATGATTTTCCTGAAGGGGACTGGATCAATTGCAGGGGTTGCTGCTGGAGCAACAGGGAAAATGTCCTTTACAGACGCAAAGAAACAAAATATTATGACTCCTGACACAGCGGGAAGGTTACTTGTTGCTCAGGCAGCCACAGGCCACATCATTGAACCCAAAACTAATCAGAAACTATCAGTACAGGAAGCATGTGCCAGAGGAGTAGTGGACAAGGAGGATGAATCAAAGCTGTTTGCAGCTGAGGGTGCCGCCATTGGTTATCGAGACACAGGCACTGGCAAGATTCTGTCAGCTGGAGAGGCCATGAAGAGGGGACTTATCGATAAGGACACGGCTCTACAGTTACTTCAAGCTCAAGAGTCTGTAGGAGGTATCTTGGACCCTACTGTCAGTGTCTTCCTGCCAAAAGACATTGCTATGAGTCGGGGGCTCATAGATGGGGACCTATACCAGGCCTTGGTTCAGTTTCCTGAGTGCTATATAGATCCTGATACACGACAACCAACCACCTATGTGTCACTGAAGAAAAAATGTAAAGCAGATCAATACACAGGTCTTTTGCTTCTCCCCGAACCTCAAAAGCCAGCAACAGTCCAGGGGCTCCGCAGCCAGGTGTCAGTCATGGATCTGGTTGATGCAAACTTGCTGCAGCAGTCTGATATCGACAAACTGAGGGATGGCAGATTGACAAGCCAGGACATTGAAAAGCGCTTGGGCCCATACCTTGGCGGTTCCACTTGTATTGCAGGAATTTATGATGACGCCACTGATCAAGTGAAGCCGTTCTATCAAGCCATGAAAGATGGACTGCTGCGACCCGGGACCACCTTGGAACTGCTTGAAGCACAGGCCGCCTCAGGGTTCATCATTGATCCTGTCAATAACCTTCACCTATCAGTCAGCGATGCCTACGGTAAAAGATTGTTTGGGCCTGAGTTCAAGGACAACCTGTTAGCAGCAGAGAGAGCCGTGACAGGTTATAAACTGCCCGGTACAAACAAAGTCATCTCCCTCTTCCAGGCCATAGAAAGAGGTCTTGTAGAGAAAGGCCATGGCATCCGTCTACTGGAGGCCCAGATTGCCAGTGGTGGGATCATTGATCCTGAACATAGCCACCGTATCGACGTAGGTGTTGCCTACAAGAGGGGATACTTTGATGAGGACATGAACCGGATTCTGACTGATCCGAGTGCTGATACCAAGGGCTTCTTTGACCCCAACACAGAGGAAAACCTGACATATCTGAACCTCAAGAAACGCTGTATCCTCGACAACAAGAGTGGCCTCATCCTATTGCCCATTGAGGACAAGAAAAAGCAAGAGTCGACTCAGAAGAACACCCTGAGGAAGAGGAGAGTGGTAATTGTGGACCCAGAAAACAATAAAGAGATGACAGTACGTGAGGCATACGACAAAGGGTACATCGACTACGACACCTTCATGGAACTGTCCCAGCAGGAGTGTGAGTGGGAGGAGATCACTATCACCGATCCAGATGGTTCCCAGCGCTTTTCTATCATTGACAAGAAGACTGGGAGGCAGTATGACGTTAATGATCTCCTCGAGAAGGGAGTGATAGATCAGTCAGTTTTTGAACAGTATCGCTCGCGCACCATCACCCTGACTCAGTTTGCTGATATCGTCACCAGTAAAACCAAACGTGGATCATCGTTTTCACCGCTTGTTTCACAACAATCAGCAGCCTCAGGTACACTTTCGGCGGCATCAACAAGAACATCAACAACCTCAAGTACACATTCGGTGGAGTCAACAACAAGAACATCAGCAACCTCGGGTACATATTCTGGGGCGTCAACTACAGGAACATCAGCAACCTCGGGTACATATTCTGGGGCGTCAACAACAGGGACATCAGGAGCTTCAGGCACATATTCTGTGACATCAACTACAAGAACATTGGAAGCCTCAGCTCCATCTTCAGTGATGTTGTCATCATCTTCATCATCATCATCATCAGCAGCAGTGCCAAGGCCCCTATCACCTACTTTGGCCAAGGTGACCACAATGAAAACCACCACTATCACAGAGAGAGGCGGCTCCATCAGCTCTCTGGGTCGTGACTCCCCTGACTCTCTGAAACAAATCTCCAGTGTCTCCATCAATCTGGCCTCACCTGCTGAAGCTGTTGGGGAGCAGGATCCCATCGGGGCCATTTTTGACACGGAATGTTTAGAGAAGATATCCGTCATGGAGGCTCTTGATCGTGAACTCGTGGATTCCATCACTGCCCAGAGACTGCTGGAGGCCCAGGCTTGCACCGGAGGAATCATCAATCCCGCAACTGGCCGTAGGCTCAGCATCCAGGAGGCTTCCCGCCAGGGCATCATCAGTCAAGACATGGCCACCAAGCTGAAGCCAGCCCAGAAAGCTTTCATTGGCTTTGATGATGTAAAAACAAGAAGGAAAATGTCTGCTGCCGAGGCCATGAAGGAGATGTGGTTGCCATACGAGGCAGGTCAGAGGTTCATGGAGTTCCAATACGTGACAGGTGGGCTATACGATCCAGCAAAGGGCTGCAGGAGATCCACAGAAGATGCTATGACTATCGGCTGGCTGGAAGCGAGGGCGGCCCAGAAACTCCAGGACGTCCGACACCACACCAAGAACCTAACATGCCCCAAGACCAAGCTGAAGATCTCCTACAAGGAGGCTTTGGACAACTCCATGGTGGAGGAGAGCACGGGCGTCCGAATGCTGCAGGCGTCCTCGGTGTCGTCCAGAGGGATCAGCAGTCCCTACAACGCCTCCTCGGCCCCGGGTTCCACCAGCGGCTCCAGGAGTGGCTCCCGGAGGGGCTCCCGCAGGAGCAGCGTGGACCTGGGCTCGCCCACCTCCTCGCTCACCTCCACCAGCCGCTACAGCCACAGCAGCCACGTCAGCTTCTCCTCCAGGTCCATCAAATAAACCCACCATGGAGGAGGTCCTGCTCATGTACGCTTTTGCATTTTGAAAGATCTGACACTGAATGTTTCTGTCTCTCGTCTTTGAGGAGAGAAATGCAATGTTTTCCTCTTTACTTCCCGGTTAAAGTTTTTTTTTTTTCATAGCTTTGGATTTGCGATGGTTTTAAAATGCTGCTCTTCAAAGGATCGTAAAAAGTGAACCTGGCCGCCATTAGAAGGTGTTTGGATTGGAAATTAAGTGTGTATTTCTATAATTGTCAGTGCCTTTTAATCAGACCAATAATTGGCCGCCACATTGTTTGTATACAAATATGTCAGATTTAATTTCCATGATTTCTTTAGCTTTGGTTCTGCACTGGTTCTGTTTGCTGCGTCTCTCTGACACTGATATCACCTCCACCACTTAGAAATCAACATATAACAGTGTTTGGGCAATAACTTTTTTATAGAATGTGTTTCTGGTAACTCATTTCTTGCCCCTTTTCTGCTTGGAATTTTGTAACACTTAATCAGTCAATATCTCAAAATAAAGTCTAACCTTTAAGTCATTTGCGTGCGTGTGTTCATGGCTCGGGTTCATCATCACTCACTTCAGTTCTTTGCTTCTGTTTTCTAATTTCACATTGATGAACTGATCAGCAAGATCCATCACAAACTTAATGAGATGCATTAAAACCAGCAGCATCGATGACGTAGAAGAGGCCTCAGACTGTATTTATTACACAGACAACCTTTAATCCTCCAGGAATGCTGTTGGTGGTGTAACCTCAGTAATCACATTACAAAACCATCTGGTTCCGAGACGAAGAAGAGGAGCGAGAGACGAAGAGGAGGAGGAAGGAGACGCGACTGACACGGAAACATCATCAGAGAGACAAAGTAAAGAGCGTAACAGAGTGTCTGCATGTCCCTTTTTTAGAGTAAATGTTCATGTTGATTGAGACTTATTGTTTAATTGTATTGTGTTAATTGGCAATTAAGGTGTGTGTCACGTTTCAGGTGATGTCATGCAGTCTTCCAAAAGTACCAGAACAAGAAACTAATTTAGGCAGCGAGTAACAGGGTACAGTAAGGCATTACTTTTAAAGTAACTAATAATCGGCATCAGAAAACCTTTATTTACCCACGACGGGCGATGAGGAGGACAAGAGGAGCCTGTTGAAGAAGAGCGAGAGGAAAACAACGAATATTAAACAAAATAAGATACATCGAGGTAATAAAAAGGTCAAATAAAGTAAAACGGACAAAGAAAAGAGTCGGAACTGTGTAATGGATTACTTTGTTCCTGTAAGTATCCCAGCACTGTCCGGGAGTCACTGCACATGGTCGTGTTCGGGGGGGCGGGCCGGATGTAACCCTTCAAAATAAAACCCTCTATGTGCGGTAAACGTCCGGGGAAAGTCGCGAATGCTTTATTTTGGAAGGGCGGCCGGAAGTGGCTCGATGACAGCAGCCGTTAGCACGTAGCGCCGCCGCGTCGCGCGGTTTGACGGTTTGACGCGGAAAGCGAGGGAACAACTTTTCCCGCCTGATGAAACGCGAGGAGCGACCCGCCCCGTGACGTCACGGAGCACCCGGCGTGAGAGCGCTAGAGACTCAAACACCCGCGAGGCGCCGCAGCGACGCGGGAGCCGAGCTAGCAGGGAGGCTAACAGGCTAACGGTACAGACTGTGTGTGTGTGTGTGAGAGAGAGAGAGAGTGTGTGTGTTTGAGTGTGTGTGAGAGAGAGAGTGTGTGAGTGTGTGTGAGAGAGAGAGTGTGTGAGTGTGTGTGAGAGAGAGTGTGTGAGTGTGTGTGTGAGAGAGAGAGAGAGAGAGTGTGTGTGTGTGAGTGTGTGTGAGAGAGAGAGAGTGTGTGTGTGTGAGAGAGAG
>CAESWR010001347.1:18554-32413 GCA_903171835.1 Mullus surmuletus
GCCTCGGCGTCGTCTCAGACGCCATCTTTGACCTCGGCGTATCGCTCTCCTCCTTCAACCTTGACGACTCGGAGGTGGCTCTGCTGCAGGCCGTCATCCTGCTGTCGTCAGGTGGGCTTCACACACACACGCATGCATGCACACTCACAGATCCTGCTGGTCCATTTTGATGTCACACACACACACTAGCACACACTAGCACACACCTCATGTTATTACTCAATGTAAACACAAACTTTCACAGACTTTTCATATCTTAAAGACGAAGATGAGGGCAACAGGGACTGCAGTCAGATCAATAATGTAAATAAAGATGCAGTGACATGTGACTGTGTGTGGACTGACCAGTGAAGATACCTCAGAGCTTTGGAGCAGCTGTCTCTGCAGTCCAGCCGTGTGTTGTTGTAGTGGTTGCTATCAACCGGCAGTTGGATCAATGAAGCTCTGTAATCACTTTGATGAGCTTTGCCATTTCGTGCCCCCCTGACATGAGGAGTTGGCCCATCTGTCCCTCACACTCACAATGGCCTTCATTGTTTGATCACTGCAACCCTTAATCAATAGTTAAGCCAATAGAGGGCTGAATGTTAATATTTTGAAGCTACCATCTCACATTTCACTCAATAATTTACTCCAATCAGAAACTTTTAGAAACAGAGTGGCCTCCATCATGAGCTCACCATCTTTTGGGGATTTCCAAGTTTAAGGTCGCAGCAGCTTCCTGCTCTTGTATCAGATCCCATGTCACCATGGCGACAGAGGTCTGGTTGATTTTCACAAGGAGGTCATTAAATTTGATTCACTAAATGAATATCTGAAACGAACAGAACATCTGTGCCGCTTTGAGAATCAGCCGCTGCAGCGCCGTCCCCCGGCGGGCGGCGTCCTCCTCTGATGAATCACTGTTTGCATCATCAGGAATTATTGTGATCTGCTCACACAACCAGGAAAAATGAGGCAAACATGAATTCTTTCAGGCACTTTCTTTGCATGAGCCGAGGTGGCTGACATACATACATGGGATGAGTCGATGTGCTTCATACATGAGCAGCATTTAACCCTTAAGATTTCCTTAAAAAAGATTCTCAATCATTCCTCAGGATGAAAAACATCCCCTTCCCTAAAGACTGCTGTAACAATAACATATATTCATTTTAAATCAATTTCAGCCTGAAAAATATATATCAAATATTTATTATTTGGGGGGATTTTAACCCTCTTAATGCCAGTTTGTTTTATGTAACTAATAAAATGCAATTCGAGGAGGATTTAATTATTATTAATATTAGAGCCTCAGGTGGGTCAATGATTTACAACAACATAGAATTTGAGGCATTTAATTTTTTTCTGCAGTAAAAATAAAAAGTGGTCTGGACAAAAAATGTCCCCAGGAACTCTTAAGGGTAGACAAAAATCATAAACATGAGTCCCTGACCCTGCACTGATGTTTGTTTGTCCAAACACCTGATGTTGACTGAAGTTGTGATGTATTTACTGTGTGTGTGTGTGTCATTTGAGCAATATATTTAGTCCTTTTCTCGCTCTCGTCAGATCGTCCAGGCCTGAGTAGTGTGGACAGAATCGAGCGCTGCCAAGAAGAGTTCCTGCTGGCCTTTGAACATTACATCAACTACCGCAAACACACAGTGACTCATTTCTGGCCCAAGCTGCTGATGAAGGTGACGGACCTGCGGATGATTGGCGCCTGCCACGCCAGCCGCTTCCTGCACATGAAGGTCGAGTGTCCCACCGAATTATTCCCTCCTCTCTTCCTGGAAGTTTTCGAGGACTGACCATTGGATTTAGGTGTGTGTGTGCGTGTGTGTGTGTGTGTGTGTGTGTGTGTGTGTGTGTGTCTGCGTATGTCTGCGTGTGTGCGTGCATGTGTGTGTGTATGTGTGTGCGGCCACCTGAACTCTCTCTAAGCACTACTGAGTGTCACTTCATTCCGTAGTTGGACTGTCTGCTCTCATCGTGGATGCCATCATTCCTCTCAGCACGGGTCAATGTGAAGAGCACTTTGATGTTTCTTTGATGTTTCTTTTTTGGGGGGGTTTGGAGGGGGAGGAGTCTGTTGCGGTCCATGTTGAAGATAAATGGCTCTATTTTCTTTGACCAGGCGCAAGCTAAAGCTGGGTTAGATCGGAGGGGTCTTTGGTCATTTGGTGGACCAGGGAGGGAGGGCTGCTCTGCTGTGGGCGGAGTCACAGCTGACTTCAATCATGGCCAATCAAACCGACGGTGTCTAGGCGAGACCCAAGTATCTCAGAACGGCAGGAGGAGGAAGAATTCACGTCACTTTAAAGTCGCGTTCACAGCGGACGCAACTTGGCGACCAATATTGCATCAGGGAATGATGCAATATGAGCGCCGTGTCCGTAAAATGGCTCTTTTCGGCCGTGTCTGAAATCTTTCGCCCCATGGTTGGTGTGGCGGCTCCGCTGCTTGTCCCATTATCATTTCTACATGACTACAACGGATGATTTCGTAAACAAATATGTGTAATGTTCATGAAATTTCCAGCCTCTGTATGCCAACTGCCCTGTCCCTCCAACATTTTTCTTCTTCGGTAGCGCTGCTGAAGGCGCAATGCATGATGGGATATCCACCACTCGTGACTGACCATCGGATGGCCACTACTGTTTGCGATGCTTTATGGGAAACTTTGAGTCGCCTATATAAGGCATTGAATTTGATCACTAAGGTTTGGGACACCACTACAAAATGAGCGTTGTTCACACATTTACGGAAGAAACACGTCTGACGTCCCCCACACTGTCTGTGGAGTTGGGCGCCTGTCTGTCTGCGCCCCATCACGTCCACCAAAGTCTCCTTAGATCAGCTAAGAGTGGGCGGGGTCTGAGCTGGCGTAAGCACAGCAGCAACTTGATACCAAACTGCCCCGCCAGGCGCATCTCCATCGACACGCCCTCTGCTGCGCCGCCACGCCCACCTTGGCGCGCCCGGCCTACCAAATTGGCAAACACGCGCAGCGCTCCTCAAGCTAGTACAAGAATCAGGATGCGCTAGCATTCACGCTGCGCCTCAGTTACGCCGTCTATGAAAATAGAGCCCACAACCTCTGACCTCTGATTTGACAAGGTTTTTTTTTCAGTATTGATGATTGTACAGATGGAATAATGACAGTTGTTCATTCAATAGAAAACATGTGATGTAATTTTTTTCAGTTTTGTTTTGTTCTGTTTTTTGTTTTTTTTTAACAAAAAGTGTATGACACTGTTACAATCTGCTGGACTTTCCTCCATCTCAACTTTACTGGATCCATTTGATTTAGTGGTTCATCAATCCGACAGGTCTGAGCTGTGCAATGACCACTGACAACAAACACACACACACACACACACATCATAACATTCAGTCTGATGCATTCCAGAGATGTGGTAAAAACACCTTCTGTAACAGCAGCCTGGAAGAGAGGTTTGGTTGTCACGGTAACGCACACGTGATGCAACCTGTAAAATGCACACCGTCTAAATTGTTGATGTAGTTTGACCATAAATATGCCAATGCTTATTTTTGTAGACATCAGCTAAACAACTGCAAATGTGCTATGCTAACAAGCTAACGTTGCTAAATATCATAAACGCTCCAGCAGGCGGCGATGCAGAGAAACGTTCACTCACGAGCTGGAAATTCAGCATTAATTTACTCTCCGGAGTCTTTCAAGAACTTTCATGGCCCTAACCCAAACATACACTCACACACACGCGCACACACACACAGCAGCATGAGGATGACTGGCTGCCAAAGGCCGTGAATGACGCCATTACTGCCTCTGACTTCATCAGAAGGTCCAGAGTCTCCGTCCTGAGCGCGTCAGCAGCTTCTGCTCAATCATCAGAGCAGCTCATATGTGTTTAGTCTCAGCCGAGTTGTCTCCTTGCTCCTCATATGATGTGAAGCCAAACTTGGTCTTGGAGAGGAAAGTTCACACACTCTCGGTCAAACTGGTGTCAGAACACCCATGTTTCCCAGGGCCACGTTCACGCCGGACACCGTTTTCTTCTGCGCTGAACACCCAGATGTGTGACGTATTGCATTAGTTTTTTAGCTTGCCTATCGTGCAGCTCAGAGTGGTGATTCCTGCCCCCCCCCCGCCACCCATTTGTGCACATTGCATTCTTAACGCTTAAGAGTTCCTGGGGACATTTTTGGTAGGCTTTTTATTTTTAAGCCTTTTTGACTGCAGAAAAAAATTTGTTGCCAAACATTGACCCATCTGAGGCTCTATTAATAATGATAATTAAATCCTCCTTGAATTGCATTTTATGGAAATTATTTTGAGTTTTTGTTTTGTTTTTTCAATTAAAATACTGTGAAGTTACATAAACAACCTGGCATTTGAGGGATAAAATCTGACAAAATAATTATTTATATATAATAGAATTATATATTTGATATATATATTCCATGCTCAAGTTGAACAGACAGGATGCAAGAGATTGACTCCTTTAAAGTGGGAAAAAAATGTATATACATTATTTTTACAGCATTTTTTAGGGAGGGGACGTTTTTCATCCTGCGGGACGATTGAGAATTTTTTTAAGGAACTCTTAAGGGTTAACATAGTGGGCTTTACATGTCGCTGCTGATTGGCTTAAACTTGACATGCTCAACTAAACAGACTAAACGAAAACACTGAATGCGCCCCTGGAGAGGAAAGGCCCACTTGGAGGCGAGCACAGACAACAGGAGTCACCATGGCAACAGCCGGAGACGACGGAGCGGGAGCGCGTGGAGAAGATGACTGAGCTGCTGATGACTGACACTCGTTCTCTCCGCTCGCTCTCACTCCGTCGTCTGTCGGTGTGACAAAAAGTCGGTCACTTCCTTTTTACCTTGATGATGTCGCAGTGACCTCGGTCCGCGTTTCCGCCAGCTCCGAACTTTCTCCGCTCAGCGTCTCCAGCCGGGCGTTTACTCTCACACCGGCCGGCTCCTCCTTCCAACGGTTTGCTTGTTTTTTCCCTGAAAACTGGAGCCATCACGGTGCTAAAGCAGGTCGGTTTGTCAAGTGAAGATGATCACAGACATGCTCACACACACACACACACGCAAACACACACGGTGACCAGTTGTGTGATCCAGGTACTGTGAGGGAGCTGCTGACAGCGGAGCTCTCCTCCTCTCGTTACGTTCTGGTTTCAGTATGTTTTGTTTTTTGTTTTGGTTTTTTTGCTCTGTGAAAATATTTGCTCTGTAAATTCTGCATCTTCAAGCTTCACACAACTCCTCAAAGCAGCTTGTGATTATTATTTTGTTTTCTTTTCTGTGAGGTGATGCCTTTTTATCAAAGCAATAGACTTGCTGCAGTGTTTCAGTGACCCTTGACCTCACACTCACCTTGTAAAAAGTACAGATTCCAATAAATGCACAGACAATCAGAGGGGACAGATGGATGGAGGGCAGACACAGGCCGTGTTTACATGCACCCCGTTAACACACACACACAGACACACACTCGAACACTCAAACACCCCGACAGAACCACAAGCACGGGTCAGCCAATGACGATGTGCCAGTCAACAATATTCAAATACACGCACAAGATCGGGGGAGGGGGGGGGCTGGAAGAAGGAGTGAAGAAGTAGAGGAATGGACGGTGGGATCAGAGTTTAAGGGATAGTTTGTATTTTTTGATATGAAGTTGTATGAGCTCCTCACCATCAGTGACGTTCATCAGCAGTGACTTTCCCCCCACTGCTTCCCGTGAGCTGAGTTCCTGCCGGTGTTGCAGAAAGTAGTTCCGTCTGGTTGCTGGGGTCACACGGATAAAGCGTTTTACTCCAAAGAACAAAATGCGTTCAAAAGAGTAATCTATTTGCATCACGAATTCTTGGCTGCAAAAAAATCTGACCTGGCAATCACCTGGCACTATTTATATAAATAGTACCGGGCGGTTGCGAGGTCGGACTTTTTGCAGCCAAGAATTCGTGATGGAAATGGACCTCGTCCGACCTAGCAAGCGCCCAGTACTATTTTCCCTCCCTTTGTATCACTTAGCGCACCTTTCCATCAGCTTAAGGAGGTGGTCTAAACGCTGTGAAACAGCTGATGAAGGTGTGCGCAGTGATACGAATGGAGGGAAAATAGTGCCAGGTGATTGCCAGGTCAGATTTTTTTGCAGCCAAGAATTCGTGATGGAAATGGATTACTCTTTTGAACGCATTTTGTTTTTTGGAGCGAAGCACTTTATCCGTGTGACCCAAGCAACTAGACGGAACTACTTTCTGCAACACCAAAACGAGCCAGAACTCCGCTAACAGGACGCAGTGGGGGAAAAGTCACTGCTGATGAACCACACTGATGGTGAGGAGCTCATACAACTTTGTGTCAAAAATCAGAACTATCCCTTTAATGGACTTTATGCAGGTGAAAAAAAAATGGAAAAAGAGGCAGCAGAGCTCATCTGGCAAATGTAGCTGATGTAACCTTATCAAGTCCTGTGTGTGTGTAAGTGTGTGTGAGATTGTTGATGACGATTTTACAGATATTTCTCCAATATTACTCAGAAGAAGGAATCAAAAACTCTGAATATGAATGTCTGTGTAGATATATACATATATTTACTCTTCACACACACACCATTACAATGTGGGTGCATGTAAAGGCTATACGGGGCGCTGACTGTTGCTTGAGAAAATGTTTACTGCTCCTGTGGGCGGAGCCGGCACGCTGTTCTCTACACCAGGTTTCTTAAGGTTACTCAGTTACAAACTAATAATAATGAGTGGCAGCACTGAAAAGCTATTTTAAAGTACAAAGGGAAAAGGATGTATATTTTCAGACTGCAGATTTTTTACAAATATTATAAGCATAATATAGACACAATATTGTTTTGCATATACTGTTTAAAAAAAGATCTTTTCTCGCTCTAGAATTCATTTCCTGTCTCTGCACGGAGCCGAGTGAAACGTCCAACCCTCATTCAGTCGGTGCAGCTTTCCTTGTACAGTCGAACCAGCTGGAGCTCACTGTCACTGCAGCACATGGGCCCACAGACGCCTGCATGTGCGTGTGTGTGCGTGTGTGTGTGTGTGTGAGTGTGTGTGTGTGTGAGTGTGTGCGCGTGTGTGTGCGTGCGTGGGTCTTAACTGGAATCCAGGGTTCGGCTCTGGGGGGAAACCATTGTGATGCTCCTGACTGACGTGAGAATAAAAGCAGCTTTGAGAGAATTCTGCTTCCCTTTTTTATTTCTGCTGCTGGATGCTGACTATTCTTACTGACTGTTCTTACTGACTGTTCTTACTGACTGTTCTTACTTTACTCCATGTTGTCTTTTGTAATAATTTATCATCATACTTGAAGAATGAAGAATAGGGAGTCCACAGAGGCCACACGCCCACCTGTCAGTCACACACCCACCTGTCAGTCACACACCCACCCATCAGTCACACCCACCTGTCAGTCACATGCCTACCCGTCAGTTACACCCACCTTACAGTCATATGCCCACCCGTCACTCACGCCCATCTGTCAGTCACACGCCCACCCGTCAGTCATGCCCACCTTATAGACACATGGCCACCCATCAGTCACACGCCCACCCGCCAGTCACACCCACCCGTCACTCACACCCACAACCCAGCAGTATTTCACCACCTTAGATGTACAGGATCAACAGACAGGATGCAGCCTCCATTTTCTTTTCCTGCTGCCTAATTTCTTCATCCACTCTCCAGTCCAGTAGGGGGCGGCAACGCACCTCTCAGCTACAAAAGAGGAAATGACAGATCTGTGCCCATTTTTGCCAAATTGTAAAAAGCTACAGGGACCGAATAAGCCGATCATCTGGTTGTGATACCAGTTAGCAGGTGAGTCACATGATGGATATAAAGACAGCGAACGTGGTGCCGTTACGTTGTTCTTTTGTCATGTCTTGCTGCTCGCCAGAGGTGTCAAAAGTATTCACATTCATTACTCAGGTATAGATACAACGGTTTAAAAAGACTTCTGTAGAAGTTGAAGTATCAACTCAAGGTTTTTAGGAAAAGTGTAAAAGTAATGATTTCAAAACTACTTAAGGTATAAAAGTAAGGGGGGAAATGCCATTAAGGACAAAAGCTTAGGCCGTGCAACAGGGGCCTATAGTGCACGAACCCACCTCCCCAAAAACGCGTTTCTAAAGGCCATAATGACTGGAACGCTGTATTAAAATTAATGTTGAGAGATTTGGGATGCGCCTGTCTCAGCCACATTGATGCAAATTGACAATGAACGCATTTTAGTACAATGCAAATACATCAAAGAACCATTTCTGTACTACTGAGCATTAACATGTGATTAATGGAGCAGAAGATATGATGACTAGTTGCTCATTTATAGTAGTCTTCTGATATAACAAACTTTCAGCTTCCAACAATATGCTTTTCCAAATGAGAAGGTGAGTTTTTGAGAGCCGGTGGCTGGTGGTACTTTGGTGCACAGAGCTTGCAGCACATTCAAAAGGAGTAGTTCTTGCATCCAGCCATTTCAGGTACGGCCAGGGATGTAGAAGGGTTGGCTGGTCTTCCTGGCTACCAACCTCCTCGATGGTGCTTAGGAAGCACATTTCGCTCGAGTTCTCTTGAGTCTCTGCCACGGACATCTTGGTACTTGGCTACATACGTCGGAATTATATACGTTTATACTTCTCATCCAACCAATCAAATTCACCCTCTCCGAATGGTGTGATTTATTTGGAAAGGAATTCCTCCGCCAGTGGACAAACCAGCCTGCCAGCTCCTTTCCGACCTCCACACCAGTGGTGGGCAGCAACAGAGTACATTTACTTGAGTACTGTCCTGAAGTTGATTTTTTTGAGTATCTGTACTCTGTACGTTGGATTGATTTGGAATACATCATCCGCGCTCTCTGTAAGAAGCTCTCCCGCTTTCATTCAAACAAAACTCTGCAATGGAGATGGCAGGAGAAACTCAAGCTGAGCACCCAGTGCCTCCATGGTCATATCTAAGCTCCAATGTTTGAGATTTTGGAAAATTCCTATAATTCAAATATCTTTTGTGTTCACAGCGAACAAACTACATTATTCAAGAACTCGCCCTCCAACCCGTTTCAGAGAGTTTTATGCTTCTGTAAAAGAGCTGAGAAAACAAAACAGCAACGTATTGATATTAGAAACATTGTATTTTTGAGTACTTATCATAATTTCTAATGCATGTACCTTTGAATACTTAACTATTTTTAAAAGTAAATACTTTAGTACTTTAACTTGAGTAAAATTTTGACCAAGCAACTTTTATTTGTAATTGAGTAAGATACTTTGATTCAAGTACTGGAGTTGAGTACTTTGTCCACCACTGCTCCACATATCGGGCATCTGGAGCACTGAACAGCTGAGAGACCCTAAACTGAAGCTGCATAATGCTAAAGTCAGGAAGAAGGTGGCTTTGGGAAGCCTGGGAGGCTGGACGGGGATCTTCTCATTGCGGGCGTTCGCCTTTACTTCAACATCCTAAGGCGTCAAAATGAACTTCTGACTGTGTCAGCATGTCCTTTGAATATATTTCCCACAGATCTTCTTCTCAGTGGTGTATATTGACCATAGAAATACAGACACCTGACATGTGGTTCACAACCTCCAATCATGTTCTCTGGATGCTCCTCGCTTCATCCTTGGCGAGTACAAGTGTAAACAAACAAGTGTAAACTCAATAAGTCCCTGAACACCTCTGATCGGATCAGCTGATCACAACATTTTACTCCTCCCGCTGTCATACAAAACGACCTTACAAAGTGAAAAAGTGAGCACCTGGAGTGTCAAGAGATGAAGACAAATGAACCTATTGAGTGTTGCAGTTCGAGCTGTTTGTGAATTTTGTTTCTGATGATCAGTTTGGATCGGTTAGCTGTTGGTAGCTATATTTATTTCTGTGAGGAGAGCGACATCCGCAGGGATCGATCCAAATAATAAACCCTTGGTATCCAATACCCTTAAAGCCCCTTTATGGAGGTTAAACCACAAATCAAATGGGCAGTTAAGTCTATGGCAGAGATACAAGAGAAGGCCGATAGAGTGGTGAGTCCCGCCTTTCCGTTTCCTTTACATGGCTCCCCACATTTTACGAATGGGAGTCATGAGGAGATAACAATTATTTTTTCGTCCTGTATGAATTGTGGCATGAATGTCACATATGCTATTTGTGGTTTTTAAAGATATTTTTTCCGTGCAAAGAAGTCTACAATTTAATGTGAAGAAGTTTGATAATGTTAGGTTTTGTGTGAGGCCACTTTGCTCTGTGCTGCTCTCGAGGGGAATGATAAACGTCACCACCCGCGATGACATGACGTCACATACGTCTCATAATGTTTTCTCTACAGCCTTTAACTGACAAATTGTACAATAAACGGGCAAATTCTTGACACGTATCATTTAAATTCACAAACAACATATGTGTAATCCAGGGCATATAACGACTGGGACCAAAAAATAATTACTTTCTTGAAACCCATTCATATTTTATGATCTCAGAGGTTGCAGGGGGTCTATCGGAAGGGGCAGGACTTTGCCAATCTATGGGGGCACTATGCCCTGCGGAAAAATCTGGAAAACAGTCTTAACGACTTTTACTTGAGATTTGATGATTTTGATTTTAGAAAGGGACACAAGTGTATTAGGGCACTCACGGCATCTGGTGAACCTATTTTAATTCAAAAGTCTATGTTTTAATTTCCTTTAAACTCATCACTGAGTGAGTGGTAGAGTTCTAAAGCCTTGTGCCAGACAATGAGCGATATTGTCCTTTATATCTATCAGATCTCTCTGAATGTACAACGCGTTCCTACGCCTTGGAAACAAGCGACTATTGTTCCCATTGCCAAAAATAAGTCTGCCAAGGAGATGAACGATTTTACATCAATCGCTCTCACAGAACATTTGATGAAATATGTAGAAAAAGTTATCAAATCCATTATCCTTGAAAAAACAGAGGCTCTTCTCCATCCCGTGCAGTTTGCTGATAGGAGCAATAGAGGGGTGAAAGACGTCACACGTCTCCTTTATAACCATCTTGATAAAGAGAAGACCCATGCATACTTTTCCTCAGCGTTCAATACTATCCTCATATTTAAGCAAACACACTTTTGTCTCTTTTCAGTCTTGACCTCTCCGTGGTGGGATGGATCCTCGATCCTCCTTAGCATTACGTTTTGACCAACAGACCACAGAAAGTCTAACAGGGCTGGATTCCATCCTCGCTATTGTACATATTGTACACAGACGACAGCATGAGCCTTTATACAAGACAACAGACATATGTGGATGATACAGTCAATGTCAGTCTGCTCCAAAATGCTGAGGAGTGGCATGGAAGGGTTTCAAATGACTTTGCTAAGTGGTGCGAATCTGCTTACCTGGAGATAAATGCTCATTGATTTCAAGAAAGATCCCCCTATTCATCCGAAGTAAGATTGAAATTGACTGTTGAAATTGTGAGCACCTACAAATATCTGGTGTTGGAGCTAAAATATTTATTTTTCTTGTCTTCTGATTTGTGATTGTTATCTTTTAATTTGTTAATCATGAAAGGGTTCCTTTTAAAGTAATTGATGGTTGCTATTTTAGTTGTGCATGTTAGCGTTACGGGCCCTGCCCCCCTCCTCACCGTAGGCAGGTGACTGCCGTACCTGCGCTTTATTATTGTGGTTAATGGGGCCGACGGGGCTCTTGGTGGAACGCAGCCACACACTTTTAGACGCTGTGAAGCGCTGTTTTGAGTTTTGATTTTTGTGTAACCTGATTAGAACTACATGGAAAAGAGCAACAGAATCTGCTTGTCTGTTGAGGTTTTTTTCTTTTTGTATGGCACCGCGCTTGGGTGCGTCTTGCTGAGGGCAACCAGGGAGAGCCGAGCGCAAAGGTTTATTGGCTTTTATCTGGGTATAATTATCGATGGCAAGCTGCAGTGGGAGGGGAATACCAATGCCATTTACTCCAATGAAGTCTACAGATCTGTTTTACAGATCCTTTGTCAAGTCTGTCTTAACCTTTGCTTTAATCTGTTGGTTTGGCAACCTGAAAGAGAGGTGTAGAAGAAATTACATAGTGGTGAAGACCTATTCTATGGGTCTTCAGGGTGCCACAGCTGAGTCTGTCTGCGTTATGTAACAAGGCCTCCTCGATCCTTGCTGACCCATCACAGCCGTCACACCAGGAGTTCCATCCTCTGCCCTCTGGGTGGCGGTACAGGTTACCGGGCTCAAGAGCTCTACTACTAACACACACATATAAGCCGTGTCTCTTCCCCTGCACCTGGGAGATTCTACCTGTACTATATCTTTGTCTCTCTCTATTTCTCTCTTTATTTATGTATTTTCAATCTTTCTTTCATAAATAATGCTGCTTGTGCAACCTGATTTCTTGTAGAAGGCTTGCATTGTGCATTGTGTACCTGTGGCCTTCAAAATTGTTGGTAATTGTGTATTTGTTTTTTGTGTTGTCTGGTTGGGTCTTACATGCTGCACCTGAATTGCCCTTCAGGGACAATAAAAATCTACAATACATTACAATGCCATCTAAATTTGAGAAAGATGATGGTTATTATGATGCCATGACACTTTCATCGGCAGCCAGATAAACATCAAACACGTCCATGGTGGAATATCCACAATCAACATCATCAGCATTTAATATTTGACCATTGGAACATTGAATTAACGCTGACTGGCTTTGATGATCACAAACATTCTACATGAGCAAAAAGATGCCATTGCAAAGTGCATCTCATCTATGACCGTGACCCCGATCATTCATTCTCCTCAGTGGTCATACAATCATACTTTATATACTTGTATCCATTGAACTACACTCAGCTAAAGTCTGTACAGTTTGTCAAACAAAGAAGAGGTCTATTCTATAGACATCTGAGAGTTGCTGGTGACTGAGATAAACATGGTCCAAGTGTTTTTGACAGCAGCACGAGCTGAGGCTGAGGATGCCTGGAGTTCAGAAATGTGGCTCACCTTTGTGTTTTTAAAGAGGGCTCTCCTCATCAGCCATTCCGTGTGCTGACATCCATCACATGAGGATAACACCTGGTCCATTCTTCAAGTGTGCCACCAGAAACAGAACTTTTTTTACTCCATACTTAACAGCTCAAATCAAAAAAACAGAGCAGTCACATGGCACTGTAAGTGCAGAAATACCAGCTGACACTATGGAAAATGCTCCTAATGTTTGCACACGTCCTTATGTACAGAGCCCGTGAACACCAGAAGAATCTACATCATGTCTGCATGGCCTGTATGCATGCATGTACACCCTACAGTACGATACAAGAAAGAACATGTCATGGTCTTCTCCCCCCTTTGTCTGACGGAGGTGCATATGTGTGGTTAAGCGGAACGTGGTCCCTGGGTGTCCTCCGGGTCAGCTGACTGGCATTGAGTTTGTGTTGTGAGGTCAGGTAGAGCTTCAGGAATGGACCTTGAAGGCCAGCAGCTGCTCAGAGTGCATGTTGTTGAGTGAGCGCAGGTCGGGCAGCTTGAGCAGCAGCTTGGTGAAGATGGCCGACTCACTGGGATGGTTCTTGGTAATGAGGCTTCGCAAGGCACGGATGAGTGTCTCCTGCAGGGCCTCCACTGAGTTCACGTTCTCAATACCAGAGCGATCTGGAGGAGGAACAAACACAAATGGGTTTAGAACCACAGAATCATCTAAGAGTCCTTTCTCCCAGCTACACTCCCCATCTGAACAGGCACTGGAAAAGGCACAGATGATGAGGTGGATCCCAACACCTGGGTCTATCCAAATATTATGCTGTTATTTGGTAATGTGGAAATTGTCCAGTGTGTTCCACCTCTATGAATCATTTATGATGCCTTTGAAGTTCACTGGCTTA
>CAESWR010001347.1:32433-42462 GCA_903171835.1 Mullus surmuletus
TCAATGTAACAATAATCAAGGCCATGGTGGTCTTCAAGGAATAATGCAGGTCTTTGCTCAAGTCAAGAGACTAATTCCAAACGTGCAACAAGTATCTCGCTCAGTAAAGTTCTCAAAACCAACCTGCAGAGACCAGGACCACTGCAGTAAACAGGCTCATCTCCTCCTCACTAAGGCCGAGGTTCCTAAGCTTTTCACTGAAGTCGAACATCAAGTTGAGGAGGTCTCTGGCACCCATTGCCTTCAGTGTCTCCACGCTGTACTTCTTTCCACCCAGAAAAGTGACAGTGCGGTCCTTAACATCAAACAGAGAAGCAAAGCGGACCACCAACACCTGCAGGAAACAAAAGCTGCTTAGCCTGATCGCACATCAGCGTTGTAAAAGACAGGAAGATTAGTGAGAGTGACAGCATACCTCAAAGGTGCCAGCCTTCAGCAGGCTGACCTGGTCATGCTGGGACAAGTCTCTGAAACCTGGAATCTTCTTGGCAAACTCCACCACCTCCCTGACAGCAGGGGTGAAGCTGTGGGAGAACTCCTCCCAAACCTCATGGCCAGACTTCAGAAGGTTGACGTGAGGGGAGGTGTTCATAGGACAAACCTGAGTGTGGAAACAGAGCACAACCATGTTTGCGAGGCCTTTCAAAGTCGCGTTGCTCTTCTAACAAACTACCACCACTTACCAGGTGCATCCGGTTGCCGCTTCTGCTGAGGAGCCCACGGTGGTTTCCACTGTTGGGGGTCACTGTGGCATGTGCATAAGCTGGACAGTGGCTGCTAGCTGCAGCCCTGGTCAGTTTGAAGGGGCAGTGGCTGTTGGCATTGTTCTCAGGCCCCTGAGGGCCCAAGCTGGAGGAGGGCTCCTGGGCTGCCCTGGTCAGCTGGTTGTTGTGGTGGTTCCAGGTGTACTGCTGCTCCTCTACCTGCTGACTGGCTGAGCTGACATCCTGGATATCTAATTTGGAGGGGCCGCTCACGCTGGGCTCCTGATTGTACATGAAGGTCTCCTGGTGGGCTCTGGTCACAGAGCCGATCACCTCCTCCTCCCCGCTGTCCGACCCACTGGAGGAGCCCGAGCTGGTGCTGGTGTCCATGGCTATGCCGGGTTCAGGCTTGCAGCTAGAGTCTGATTGGCTGGAGCCTGGTGAAGACGATGGAGTGGAGGGGGCGGGGCCAGTGTCCTGAGTGGCCGGCATTGGTTCGGCAATAGCAAGCGTTTTGCTGCTGTTCATCATGTTGTTCATGGCGCTCTGCATCTCCAGCAGCATGCGCTGCTTCTCTCGCTTTGGGATGCGACCAAAACGCACCGCTGGAGAGGAAGGACACAATCGTTTGATGTTTCGGTTATTATCTCACACACACGCACACACACACTCCAGTTGTCTGGAGGTTATTCTACAAACACAATTGGAAAAACTACTGGTGAGTCAGTTTTGTTGAGAGAACAATGATGGTTGAGAGTTAGAGCTTGAATGTCGGGTGATGTGACTGAGCCCCCTCAGCTGATACTTACAGTCCTTGGACATGCCCACCATCAGGCATTTCTTAAAGCGGCACTGCTGGCAGCGGTTCCTGTTGATCCTCATGATTGGGCAGCTCTCGTTCTTAAGGCACTTCTTGTACTGGATGTTTTGCTGGATGCTTCTCCTGAAGAAACCCTACGAGTGCACATAGACACATCATTGAAACTTCTGATTATTTGAGTGTGTATATTCATACAAGGAGTCTTTGTATCTCTGACAAGATGAAGTGCAATTTTCTTTGTGTGTGTTGGGGGGGGTCTCACCTTGCAGCCCTCACAGGCATGGACACCATAGTGGAAACCAGATGCCACATCACCACACACCTTGCAGAGCAGCACCAGCCCGTTGATTTCTGAGATGGATTTGAAAAAAACCCACACAATTCAGTTTCATTTACCTCTAAAGCTAAGAGAACCTTATTGGCTACCTCTGCTAAAAGGAAAGCTAATGGAGAGCCCTACTGGCTGTTTAGGCTAAAGCTGATGGAGAGACCTATTGGCTGCTATGGCTATAATGAAAGCTAACAGAGATCCCTCTTGTCTGCTAAAGCTAAAGCTAACAATCTATTGGCAACCATGGCTAGGAGGAAAGCTAGCGGAGAGACCTATTGGCTGCTACAGCTAAAATGAAAGCTAATGGAGAGCCCTATTGGCTGCTAAGACTAAAGCTAATGGAGACCCTGAAGATACTTTTCATTGACTTGAGTCTTGGTAGAATCTTGGTAGAATATGTGTGCTGTCATTTTGGTTCAGAACTTTAAAAACCTTTATCTTCCTCCCAGCATGTCTTGCTGTTGTGTTTTCCTCTCCTACACTGCTGCTGCTGCTGCGTCAGGCGTCCAAAACGACGGTGACAGGACACAATCTCCACACTAGAGACAGAGTTCACCTACTTGTGATCCCACATTTGGTGGTGGATGATGATCGGCCCCTCTTCTGGTTCCCAGGGAGACTTTGACCACTGGCAGGGAGGGTAGGCTCAGCCAACCCGGGGGGCAAGGAGGGCCCATGGAGCGGGGGCGAGGAGCCGTGGGGCGGGGACGAGGACTGGTAGCTTCCATTTGACGAGTCACTGTGGCAGGACTCTGGGCTGGAGCCTGAGCTGGCTGACCTGATGTAGGTGATGACCCCTCCTAGAGCATTAGAGGAACATGAGATGAGTGTGAGCAGAACATAGGAGGGACAAGAAAGGAACAGGAGTGGAACAAGAAACAAACATGAGAGATAAATAATAAATAAGATAAAATGTATGGAACCCATTGGTTCATAATAAATGGGTCCGTTTTTCACATAGCTACTGTTGCTGACTATTGTTCTCTGTTTGAGTAATATCACTTGATCAAGCCTTTTTCTAACATCCCACCATTCCATACGACAAAATAAGTCATAAAAGTATGTATGATTCGTGCTGATGCCTTATTAGACTGATATCGGTATCAGCCAGTACTCAAGGCTGCAATATCTGTATCGTATCGGAAGTGAAAAAAAACACCCCAAACAGAAATCTCAGCAGTTTTTTTTTTATATGCCATCAGTTAGATCTTCATGTGAATGAGGTCCACACCCTCTTCTCTGGCTGCCAAGTAATGAGTAACTAATGAGATGACCTCTGACGCGCACCACGCTCCTTTTAAATGTTCTAAAAGGGGCTTTGAGGAGGTACGATTGTGAGCTCGTGGGCTCCACCCTGGATCCAGGCTGACCTGATTTCAGACCTGCCACTGTGATTAGGTAACAGCTGTTACATAACCCGCCTCAGAACACTGTGTATATGTATGTGTGTGTGTGTTGGAGGTGCTCTCTGACAGGTATTTGCAGATACCTACTTGCTTGCTCACACACGCACACACACACACACATATTCTCATCGTGTGACTAAAGCAGCTGTTAAATGTCAATAAATGATAATGATAAATGACATTATTCATGTGTAAAAAGATCATTTCTATCCACTCAATGTTCACGCAGGCGGATCCTGGGCAAAGTGGGTCAGAGCCGCTGCTGTCAGCGGCCTCACGTGTCTCCGCGGTCAGAGCCCACGCCACATCGGGGGAGGAGTTATGCAATCACTACGTCACGGCGGCGCTCAGCCAATCAGCGGCAACGCAGGGGGAGCGTAAACACGAGCGCACATGGCGAGTGCGAGGGCAACATGTGAGGGCGCTGCGGGCACAGCCAGCATCTCACACACACACACACACACACTTACACACACACATTAATAATAATACAGTTATTATTATAAAATAATAACAATCCTTTGAGCTCTGGAGGAGCTGCTCACCGGCTTTGCGGGTCTCCATGTCCGCTGTCGAGGGTCTGTCCTCCGCCGGTGCTGGCTCGCCCGCGGCACCGTGTTTCCGTGGTTCTGCTTCACGGTTTGAGATGAAGGAGAAGTGGAGTCTGCACAGAACCCTCTCACCCACGGGTCCGGATCACACAGAACCGCGGAAACAAAGGAGAAAAAACCCCATCAAAGACCGGGTGAGGTGTTCACGGAGTCGCAGCGGCCCGCGGGTTCTGATCCGCTCAGCTCAGCCCGTGGACCTGTAACACGGGCTCGGTTCGTCGAGTGTGTGTGTGTGTGTGTGTGTGTGATAGAGAGTGAAGCAGGAGCAGCTCGGAGGAGAAGCAGCAGGACGTCTGTTTGCAGTCACCATCCAACCATGTGACCCACTTCGGCGGCTCCTCCCCGCGCAGGCGCCGCTGCTCCCAGGCTAACCCACTGACATACTTCCACCGGCAGATGGGAGCGCGTCGACCCCCACGCACGGACACGTCCACGGCCCCGCAGAGGAGAGGGGACTCGGGGGGAGGTTCGAGGTTTGCTTGTTGTTTGGATCTTCAGCAAGAAGAAGCATTTGATGACGTTGTCATTTACCCATAATTCCCTGGATCCAGGCTGACACTCTTCTCTTCTGGAGGAGGAGAGAGAACCTTCAGAGGAACAGATGTGCACCCACATCTGCATGTCTGTGTGTTTTTAAAAAGAATATTTGTATTAAATTATTAATATTATATATACAGTATGTATCTGACACACACACACAAACCACACAGCCAGCGATTTTTCCTCCCAGCATCCCTTGCAGCTTTGGCAGCCGCCAGGGTGTTGCTTTTATTCTGGATAATATCCTGGTATTCCTCATAATTCCATGTGTTCTACCACAGGAAGGTCAGCAGCTCTCAGCTTTCTGTGTGTCTGCAATTGGTCGAATGCAGCCATAATGACTAAATTCATTTGTTATCTCAAGGTAACAAAAATAGTAATCTTGTGGTAATGAATTGCACCATTTTATGATCCTAACTTCTATCGTCAAAGAAGCAAAAGCTCAAAGAAACACAGAAACAGACTTAATGCACCTCCTTGGTGCGGGTTCTAGCAGTATGGCTCTCCCTCACGACAGTGATCAATGTTTTGATTTCTAGACCACCACAAAGCTCATAATCACGACAAAACAAGCTTCGTTTTCTCGAGATAATGAGAAAATAAGTCGTTATCATGAGAAAATGTGTTAAAAAATTGTTAAATCATGTCGTCTCTGCAACCTTTTAAAGACTTATTTCAGACTCATCAGGACTCTGGCTCGGTAATGGTACCGCCTCTATTCTGCATGGGACCTGGTGTGTTTCCACCACAGGACAGTATCATCTCGGGGTAGCTGGTTGTCATAGCGGTCATGATATCATCTTCAAGGCAACATGGCCACAGCTGCTGTTCATTTAGCTGTGCGGCTAACACCATGTTTGTAGCCATGTGATCACTGTCATGTCATTGCCAGAAACGCCACACACACACACACACACTGAGAGCGAACTGGTCTTTGACCAAGGATGCACTCCATTTATTGTTTGCCTCACAGTTTTGATCTTAAACAGCTAAAAGTGATGTCATGGACTATAACGTTTACTGTGAAGCGGGTGTCAGCTATATGCGTGCTATGTCCACAGCCACAGTGGGCTCATCTCAGAACGTAGCACAATAACATGCGACTTTACATTTTTGTCTCATATTTACTTTCATCCCTTTAAAGAGACAGAAGTATGGAAGTAACTTGACCAATGTTTGTAAATCTGCTGATGAACTTATAGTTTTAAAAAGGTTCTACTTAGATTGAGCTGTTTTGTGTTCGTGATTGGGTTCAAGTTATGAAACAGCTGCTGTCATTCCAGTCTGCCACCAGATGTCACTGTTTCACCACACAGTGAAGCCTTAAAGGGATAGTTCAGATTTTTTGACATGAACTTGTATGAGATCGTCACCATCAGTGTCGCTCATCAGCAGTGACCTTTCCCACACTCCGTCGCATGAGCGGAGTTCCAGCCTGGTTTCGGTGGTGCAGAAAGTAGTTCCATGTCGTTGCTTGGGTCACATGAATAAAGCATTTTGCTCCAATACGTTATGCATTCAAAAAAGTTAGACCTCACAATCACCTGCCAGTATTTCCCCTCCGTTCATATCACTGCACGCACCATCATCATGCTCAGAGGGAGACCAGTCTCCTTCCGCCTCCTTCCTCCTTCAACTGATGGAAAGGTGCGCGCAGTGATGCGAATAATGGGAAAATAGTGCTGGGTGATTGCGAGGTCGGACTTTTTTGTGGCCAAGAACTGGTGTTGCAAATGGATTACTCTCTTGAACGCATATTGTTTTTTGGACCAAAACGCTTTATCCTGCAACACCGAAACCGGGCCGGAACTCCGCTCACTGGACGCAGTGGAGGAAAAGTCACTAGTGATGAACGACACTGATGGTGAGCACGGCCGCTTTAATGCACGGGCTTACCTGGGCTGAAGCCCAGGGGCCTACCAAGTTCAGGGGCCTATCAAGTTCAGGGGCCTACCAAGTTCAGGGGCCTATCAAGTTCAGGGGCCTACCAAGTTCAGGGGCTTATCAAGTTCAGGGGCCTATCAAGTTCAGGGGCCTATCAAGTTCAGGGGCCTATCAATAAGCTGGAAACGTTGCCTTGTTTTGTTACCTGTCAGATTCACTGTCAATCATTTTTTACTTCACGTTCGTGGCTGCCGATTGGTCCAAATTAACCCTTCGCTAAGACCCACCCCGCTCTGAATGATTACTGTTGTTATGTCCACCTAGCTTTCCCCCCTTGAGTGACAGCTGATGACGGGGGGGAAAAAAATTGAGAGTGGCGCCCACAAAAGATTTGCCCAGTAAGCGGCAGGCGCGCGCTTACTGGGCGAAAATGGGACCAGAGACGTGTTAAAATACAAGCACCGACCTCCGTGCATCGGAGCGCACATACAAACACCAGAGAAGATTTTTCTCAAAAACATATTTCCAGTGCAAACTGAGTAAGGGGAGTATGTAAGTAGAGAGTGGCTTTGTTATTCACCATCGGCAGGTAGTGTATTTTGTTTTGGTTGAAAGATCTTTGGCGAGAGCAACGAAAAGTCTGCATTTGTTAGTGGGGGTTTCTCTGAGTGGAAACATGCAGGCGATCGTATATTAGAACATGAAACCTCTGACATCCACAGAAAAGCCATGATTGCTTACATCAATCAAGCAGCTGACGGTGGGACAGTGGACTCAGAACTTAGGAAACAGTTTGAATGATGTATGTGGGCCAGAAGAAGCTCATTTTGTTCTGATGGTGTTGATTTTCAAACGTTCACCCATATTGGTTTTAAATAAAGCATGTACTGATGTTGTACAAAGTGCCTTTTGTGTTCATTTAAGTTGATTAATAAAAGTATGCTGGTGTTTTCTGGCTAAAGAAGGAAAACTCACAGTTGTTTGTTGTAAAAGAAACTGATGCATTTTGTGATGTAGATTGGGACGATGGAGTAGGGGGGCCTAAAAAGCTCTCAGCCCCAGGGCCTACCATAAGGTTAAGGCGGCCCTGATGGTGAGGATCTCATACAACTTCATGTCAAAAAATATGAACTATCCCTGTAAAGCATCCAATTAGTGTCAGTACAAAAAGAAAGAAAGTGCACTTCCTGTGCCTTTGGCTCCATCATCCCAACAAACATAGATTTTCACAAACTTCCTCTGTGCCGTTGTTGGCGTCTGCATGGTACAGTGGCCGAGGGATGCAAAAGTGCTGCGAAAAGAGAAAGCCTGCAAAAGTGAGATCCTCTAAAAAGAGAAGCGCTGCAAATTCTCCAAACAAAAAGGAAGTGTACCAGGCCACTAGGGGGCACAAGCGGGGTGTATTTCCTCTATATTAATTAAAAGGTAGATCTTATATGTTTGGAACCCCCTGGCAGTTCATATTGAACTGTTTTGTATTACTTAATGAAGTTTGAGTAAAAAGAAACACTAATGATTGTAGACCAGAGGTGGGCAAACTAAGGCCCGGGGGCCACGTGCAGCCCGATGAACTATTTAATCCGGCCCGCAGAGCCTTCACAATCATTTCTCCAAAAGCCAAATTAAGAACGTTGACAGCTTGATTGGTTAGAAAAAGTGTCAGACCCGCCCCCCCTTCACCGAGCATGCTAACATGTCCTGGTGGAGCCAAACATCATTTGGAGCGTCATCATCCATCTCTGGTTCGACTAATTTACAGGCTTTTCAAAAACATTTTTCCTCTGTCAACAGTCCATCAAGCACGATTTTTAGTAAACCTTCAATCCTCCTTTGGGGGTCAGTTTTCCGCACCACCTGGCCGGCCCGTTCATCAAGATCTAAAACCCAGTGTGGCCCTTCAGACAAAATGATTGCCCACCCCTGTTGAAGACTGTTGTAGACCGCTGTGTAAGAGGAACTTGTTTTTGTTAATAGCGTTTTTTTTAATGAAAAAAAAAACGTAGATCGGTTGTTTTTATTCCACTTCTTCCAAGTCTTAATTACTATAGAGAAAATGCATCTCGCTCATGTGTTTAGGTTTAAAGAGGGACCGATCCCACAGGATTGGTCAATCCCTCAGTTTGGTGCCTCCATTGGCCTGGCACACTTCTGTTTTGTTTCTCTTTCTGCAGCATATCTCTTTTGCCGCATTTTTGTGTTTTCAGCGCGTTTGCAGCTCTCGGCCACCGTACCATGCCAATAATGAAAGGGAGTTTAGTGTTGAGTCAGTGTTGAGTCAGGTCAGATTCTGCGCCACAAGCTCTTCTGTTTCCATCCCGGCGGTTGTATTCCGAGTGTGACAGTGACAAATAAATGTAGCTCACTGTCAGTCCATAAATATGATCGTCCCCTTCCTCGGGGCGCCATCCTTTCACTCCAACATCCGCTTTGCTCTAAGTGGGCAAGGCCTTTTACCAGCTAACATGATAACGCCCCCTGCTGGTGTGGTGTGCAGTGCTTTGATGGCGTTTATGTGGACAGGGATGTTATTGGGCTTGGTCACAATGAAGAAACTTGTAGATTTTTTCAAATCCCTTTGTGGCCATCCTTCTCTCAGTCAGCTAGCAGCTTGACCTAAGGCCTGGACCGCCAAGCTGGATCTGGTGTTCGCGAGGTCACTTCAGCGTTATTTCCGGATCACAAAAGTGGATCAGGGTATGTTGTCACGATAACTCGTCACAGTAACAGGACGCCTTACCTTCTGCGGAGCAAGTTATGTTCAGGATAAGAGCTCAGCTCGGATGAAAGATGCCTACCAAGCAATCAGTGCTCTTGGAAAATGCCCCGCCCACTTCTGGGAATCATGTGAACCCACGGAATCACATTTATTCATAGCAAGAGATGCATTCCAGCAATAGGGAGAGTTCAAAGATATAAGTAAGTGTGGTGGATAAGAACTTAACAGTCATTGAAGTTTTCAGACAATATAATTTAATCTCTTCTCAGAGTTATGCTGAGTAAGTTTATTGTTGTTTCTGTGATTTTGCTACTGTTGTTAAGGTGAAGATTATACAGCCAGAGTGTCATTGTAGTTGTGCCTTGTTCTGTTGGTAATGGCTCAGGGCTCCAGTGAGGGGAATCCATAGACTGACTTCAAATCAGCTGTTCGCAAACCAATGGGTTTACTTCACACACGTGCCGTCCATTTTTATATACAACCTATGGTTCCCCAAAGCAAAGAAGATGTTTAGCTAAATAATATATTATTTACTGAACTTTATTCAACATCGAGCCCTTTTATTTTATTTTTGGTTATTTGTTGTATTTTTTTTTTTTTGGGTTTAGATTTTATCCTGATTTTTTGTTCTTTTTCCTGTATATATTTTGTCAATAATAATAGAATAAAAATCAAGCAAAATTCCCTTTCAAAAACAATAAATTAAATAAAAAACAATCAATGGTTCGATTACATTGGGAACAAAATATCACTGTTAGTCTGCAAGAGATGGTCCCTGGAATAATAAAACGTTATATTAGCCTTCAATATTTAACGGCTGGGTTTAAAACCAGAATTTTGCAGTTATGACAGGGCTTTTATCCACGTAGAGCAGTGCGGCTACTATTGATATCTGTAAATCCTCGAACTGAATAAACGCAAATATTACCGAGTCAGAAACAGGAGATAAAGTTGGTAATAATTAGTAGCATGATTCAAGCGTGGTTTCTCTTTAAGAACTACAATTCCCACAGACCG
>CAESWR010001348.1:19984-38632 GCA_903171835.1 Mullus surmuletus
GGTGAGTGAGATGTTTGCCCAGGTGTCCCTCAGAAGCTCCTGGATCTTCTGGCTGCTCTCTGACACAGCTGCTGTCACGTCCTCAAAGCAGCGGCGAGGACTGATGTGGACGCTGGAGGAGTGTGTAGATTCAGCCAGGTGTGAGGCTGAGGAGTAATTGTGGAGGAAGCGGCAGTGATCCTCAGTGTGTGACAGCTGCTGCAGCTCAGCAACTTTGCTCCTCAGCTCAGCCATCTCCTGCTCCAGCTTCTCCTGAAGCTCTTTGACTCGCCTCACTTCAGCTTCCTGCTGGGATCTGATCTGCTGCTTCACCTCATGGCTTCTTTTCTCCATCAGACGGATCAGCTGGCTGTAGATCTTTTGGCCGTGCTCCACTGCTTCATCAGCAGAGAGGTTGATGTCCTTCACCTGCTGCTGAAGCTCCTTCACGTCTTCCTCTCTGTCCTGGATTCTCTGCTGGAAGCTTTGTTGACTCTCCTGCAGCTTCTCCTGCTTCTCTCTTCTCTCTGCTGCAGCTGAGACGATGTTGTGATCTTTATGTTTGTCCAGACAGCAGATATGACAGACACACTGCTGATCAGAGAGGCAGAACATCTCCATTACCTTATCATGAATGGGGCACATGTTCTCCTGGAGTTTCTTGGAGGGCTCCACCAGCTGGTGTTTGATAAAAGCAGGAGATTCTCGGTGAGGCTGGAGGTGAGTGTGGCAGTAAGAAGCCAGACAGACCAGACAGGACTTGAGGGCTTTCAGCTTCCTGCCAGTGCAGACGTCACAGGCCACATCTTCAGCTCCAGCGTAGCAGTGATCAGCAGGAGCAACTTGGACTCCAGTCTTCTTCAGCTGCTCCACCAAAGCTGCTAACATGGTGTTCTTCAGCAGCTCAGGCCTCGGTATGAAGATCTTCCTGCACTGAGGGCAGCTGTTGATTCCCTTCTCATCCTCTCCGTCCCAGTGATGTTTGATGCAGCTGAAGCAGTAGCTGTGTCCACAGGAAGTAGTGACCGGCTCCTTCAGGAGCTCCAGACAGATGGGACAAGAGAAGGTCTCTCTGTCCAGATCAACGCCTCCCTGCGCCATTTCTCCTCTCACACACCACGACGAGTGAGTTTCATTTCCTGATAAACCAGTCTGACTTCACCTGTGTGTTGGTTCCTCCCACCAACGAGGTAATGTGGGATCCAGAAGAGGGCGTGGCCTCTGTTATTGTGCCGCTCTGCTTGTATTGACCTGGAGGGATGACGGGCTTCATGCGATAATGATCAACAATCAATAACAGGGAAGTTACATGCAGTCTGCAGTCTTCTGCAGCCTCCTTTGGGATTTTGTTGGCTCACTTTTCTCACACGCAGCAATTGACTTTTGCACTTTCCACTGGATTTTCCGTGGAGAAGAACACAAGGTCACCTCAATGTTCTGATGCTCCGTGAAAGTGGAGCTTCATCAATTGTGGAAAGTAATTGAGTGTTTCTTCATCTTCAGTCAGCGCAAGTTTGCTATAAGTGGAACTCAACCTCCATCAGACTGCAGGCCAAAGAAGGATCTCTGGCTCCCTCTGATGGTCAGCTGCAGTAACGCTCATACCAGCCTTTCACTGGAAAAGCACTTGGGTTTATCTTCTGCACACACTCATACACACTTTGTAACGTTTGAATAGTTGGGACAAAAGACTCATGGAAACAGGATCTAAAAATTGACTGGAAACCGTATGAAGACGCAGAGTGCCGCTTCACGTTCTTAACTTTTATTATTATTTCATCTGAGAGTTAATATCTGAGCTGCTGGCGAGGCGCAGCAGCAATAAATACACACCAAGAAGAGAGAACAAACAGGGAAACGCACGGTTACATTCAGTCGGCGCTGCAGCGACAAACACGTGGCCGAGCTGCAGACCCCAGCTCGCTATTGCTCTTTGTCCGCCGCGCGTCGCAGATTGGACCCATTTGTTTGTTACACTTTGAGCTTCAACGTACAGTTTGTGCTTGTAGGGGGAAGCTGGTGTTGCAAAGGGTCTGTAGATTAGCTGTGAATTTCAGGAAAGTTTCCATGGGAATTTTCTGCCCGGGAACATTGGAAATGTCCAGGGTTCTGTCGCCGTTGGAGATGGTGAGCTCCAGGCCCTTGATGAGTACAAAGCACGGCCTGAAGGAAAATTCTAGAGATGCACGATCCAGTTTTTACCGATCCAATCCGATACCGATACCTGGGCTGAGCGTATCGGCCGATATCCGATACTACTGTACTAAACTGTAAACTTTGCCCTGTGAGTGAAGGCATAAGGCTTGTCATTAGCCTTGTTAAAAAAAGGTAACAAATGAATAGATATAAATGTACTTAATACTATCTATTAACAAATAGCAAATTGTACATTAGCACACAGTAAAAAGAAGTAAGACTTCCATGTAAACATTTAGTGCAAAAAGATAATCAAAATATAATATAAAATATAGCAGCTTAAATCCAACAAACAAGTGGCCTCATGAACTTGGACAAAAATACAAAATAAACCGAAGACTTGCTGTAAACACTTCAAAATTCAAAATCCAAAATAGCAGCAGAGAACAAACGAGTAAAAACTAACTTTGTAAACATTTTGTGCTGCGCACCCCCATGTTGTCCATGGCTGTTTTCATATTGCTGCCATTATCCCTCAAAATGAGCTGCACTTTAGTCAGCGGAATCCGCCACTGATCAGGCATTTCTTTTATAGCAGCCGAAATCGCTGTGTTGCTGTGTATGATACTAATTAAAAGGGAAAAAAGATCGGAACGATGGATCGGCGTCATTCATCAGCTAATTTGTCAATACCGGAGCCGATATCGCGTGCATCCCTAGAAAATTCCCTGAAAAATTCATTGATGATGTCGTTTAAATATGTTGCAGTTGACATATTTGCATGCATGTCTGCTTAGAACAAACCATAATGTGTCATATGTATCAGAACTGGATATTACACATGCGAGATTGGCTGCGAGTGAAAACCATAGCAGCAGTCTTTTTGTTTTCTAGATCTGCAGGTATCGTTTGACGGGCACAGTTTTGACACTATTTGGTACTGGGTTGTTCAGGTATCATGGAGTACCAATACCCAGACATCATATTTATACATGGATATGACCAGGTCAATGCAGTTCATAATAATTTACGAAAATTCCCAGAGTTTTGCAGCAATTCTGCAACCCTTGGGGAAACAAACGGAAGCTGAGCGTGCTGTTGCGGCGACTCAGCTGTGGTTTGTCTGTGCAGAAACAACATCCAAACACGAGGGCTGGGCGTCGCAAAGCGGCTCCAGCGTTTGTCCGTGTGAGATGTGACACCGGCTGCGCTCAAAAGTGACCATTTGATGGCGCTGGCTTCCAATTCACAAACTCTGTGCAGCTTTTCCAGACAGCCGCGGACCGCCGCTGAGGATCATGGGTAGTGTAGTACTCCGGGGCTTCTTTGCAGTAGATTTCCGGGCTCCAATGTGTCTGTCGTACATATTCTGTGATATTGTCATGCAGGCCCGACACGATAATCAATAAATCAATTAATCGCACAATAAATAAAAACCAGCTCGATCATTTTTCCGCCTGGATGAATTGACATGTGCGTGCGTGTGTGTTTTCCTCCTCTCTCTCTCTACCAAACATGCTGGATGAGAGGAGAGGTCTCACTCTGTGCATTTGTCTCGACACCTGGGTGCGTTGACTCTATAGCGAAATGAACAGAGTGTGTGAACCCTCCTGTCAGTCATTCAGTATCTTAGGGAGGCGGGGCCGCTGGCGCCCGCCCACACACACACACACACACACACACACAGAGTGCTGCAATTGAGCGTTGTGAAGAGTAAAAAGCAAGCAAACGCAAACATGAAAGAAGGAAGAAGAGCGTTGGTGTCACAGCCGAGCGCCTCAGTCCCAGCGTGGGAACATTTCTGCTTCAAACAGAATTACCGTTTATTGCTTTTGGTCTACGCTCATTATTATGCCATATATTATCATTACATTGATGAAAAAATGGTCTCGACGTAACATTGACAATAATATCGTTTATCGGCAATCATTTCTAGCACAATTATCGTCCAGCAAAATGTGTTATTGTGACCGGCCTGTTGTCATGGAATGGAATGGATTGTGTTTTATCATCATCAGACCAGTGCTAATGCTAGCGCTGCTAACGTTAGCCGCACTCACACAACCATTCACCCGATGCTAACGTTAGCTGTTTGCTAGCTAGCCTCACTTCAAACTCGCTACCATTAGCTTAGCAACTGTTCTGGGACGACATGTTTTCATTACTTCCGCCAGACAAATGTACAACAATTTAATTCATGATTAACACTATTTTCTCCAGTGTCAAACTCACCTTCTTCTCCGAGTCGAGCAGAGAAAATGGCGGCTCCGGCTTGACGGCTGAAGCGCAGGAGGGGAAAAGTCCGAAGACGACGTGATGACGTCAGACGCACAAAAACCAAACCTGACGTCAATGACAATACGAGCGTCAAATCTGTTTGGCAGCGGAGAGAAGTTTCAGCGCATTTCATCCACCAGAACTCACTCGATACTAAACGGATGTTTTTTTAAACGTTGATTTATTGATTTATTTTACAAACGTCATACATGTAGGTTTGATACAGGACACGTGATTCAGCCTATTTTAATATTATAGTGGGATTAACAGTCATAGAATGTTCTGGTATGTGATGTATGATGGGTCTTTGCAACACACACACGATACACATGATTAAACTAGATAAAACACACACACACACACAAACTAATACATGATAGAGAAGCAGCAGCAGATTGTGAACTTCTCAGCTATTTGAATAGGTTGAAAAATGGAGAAACAATATATGAATATGTTATATATCCATATATAAGATATAACACAATAGACAGAGGTTATAAGTCAAAACAATGAAAATCTATATATATCAGTAAAAACACAATGCTGCATCAGAAAAGAGATGGATGGAAGGATGGATATCCGGAAATCCTAAAAAACAGTAATTTCCTAGTGTGAGTTCTGCACAGGAATACTCCTCACGGTGCTCTACCATCTTGAATTCTCCGCTGCTTCAGTTGATGTTTAGGATGAGCGGACCAAGATGGCGGCCGTATTTCTTGCGTCCCAGCAGCTCATGCGGCGTCTCCTCTTCGTGATGTCTATGAGTAGTGTAGTGAAGCTGAGGAGGGGAGGAGACTTTCAGGAGAGACGCGCCGCAGTCATGAGCTGATGGCTTGCAGCCGCGTAGTCAGACTCTGGAGGAGACGCTGACAGCAGAGAGGGCCGGGCCGTGGATGAGGGAGCACCTCAGCGCCGCCACGACAACACTCATGACAAGAAGGTGGAGCCACAACCACAACTTGGCTGAGGTTGTGGATGAAGATAGAATCACACATACACACACACACACACTGAGACAACACCTGCAGTCAGGAGTCACTTCCTGTGCTTTGACATCATGGATCCTGTATGAAGCTCCTGGTTCTTCTGCATTACGGTCCACCAGCAGGGGGAGCCAGAGAGCTGAAGTCTCCTTTAGGTTCATCAAGTGAAGCCACAGCCACACACACCCTGACTCTGTGTGCGTGTGTTCATAGAAACACAGGAGAAATTCTATGCAATGACTTAACCTTGCTGGCAATCTCTCTCACACAAACACACACAGCAGCCTTGACCTCACTGTGGGAACAAAGCCAAGTGTGTGGGAGGAGCCACTGTCAGCCCCTCCTTTCTCTGATGGTTTATGCTGCTTTGTCTCCAGTTTATCAGCGTGAGTTAATGAACCTTCAGACTGCAGATCAAAGTGCAGACGGAGATGAATCTCAAAGATTAAGATCAGAGGGAGGAACTCTGAGCTCACACAGGGTTTATTTGTCACCAAAACACACATTGATGAGTCGGTGGCCATCTTACTCTGATACACTCACATCAAGCTGACATTATTATCCCATCATGCACGTTTCCACAACAATCATCTGAACAATACAAGAGGAAGAAGAAGAAGAAGCATCTGAGGCCTCCTGAGACCAAACCCTTCACAAGTATCTCCAGTTATTCCAGAGCCGCTGCTATTTCATTCTAAATAGAATTCTAAGCAACAAACAAGTTAAAGAAACTAAAGAAGAAGAAAAAGGTCCCACTGATCCCAGCAGCTACACTTTCTCTCTTTTCTTTTTTAAAGCATCACTTGGAAAAACATTATGAGGTGAGAATGAAAAGAGTCACATTGAAGATTGAAGCTTATTAGTAAGAAGAAAAAAAAGTAATACGAGTGATTTTTAGTTTGGATGTAAAAACTGTGGATAAGAATTCAGAATAATTGTGGATGAAACGATGAGAATAAAGTCAAGATTCTACGAGGAAAGCAGACGATCGTATAAATCAGACGAATAAAGACACATAATAGACACATAAAGAGACATTTGTACATAAAAACGATTCAACATGTTTGTGGACTTGGTCAGATCAGCTCATCACTCATGTTTACAGAGAAATCATCTGAACAATAGAGTAATTCAAAGAAGAAGAAGAAGAAGAAGAAGAAGAAGCATCTGAGGCCTCCTGAGTCCAAAGCCTCCACACTTTGGTGTCCACCTGCAGGAAGGAGACGTCCTCTGACAGGAAGACGGAGAAGGAGATGTTCAGACGTGTCTGACTGACATGAGGAACATTTGTGAGCAGCCAGAGGAAGTCACACACACACTCTTCATCTCAGCTTCACCAACTCGGCTGATGCACCAACCCAGAGTCCAGCATGCAGAGGCTGAGTGAAGGAGGTCTGGACTCTGTGGAGGAGAGTCATGGTGTCAGAGACGCTGTAGAAGGACAGGAGACCTGCAGGATGATCCAAGTACACTCCCACTGTGGAGGACCAGGGACCTGAGACCTTAGAGGAGACGCTGTTGCACCTGAATCCATAACTAAGCTTGTCACAATCTAAAGCCCAGGATTTGTTATTGAGTCCAAAGAAACTTTCATCTCCTGCTCTGCTGATGTTCTTGTAGGCGACTGCAACATAAACTAGTCCCTGTCTGACCTTCACCTCCCAGTAACAACGTCCAGTCAGACTCTCTCTGCTCAGGACCTGATAGTGATCTCTGAATCTGTCTGGATGATCAGGATGAGGTTGATTCTTCTCCATCCTTGTTGTTCTTCTGTTCCCCTCAGATAACATCAGCTGTGTGTGTGCTGTGTTTGGATCCAGTGTGACGTCACGTGAATATCTGAGGAACTCAGCTCTGGTTTTGGGCTCAAACAGTACGTCCATGTAGGTGAGCTCCTTGATCTTCTGGCTGCTCTCTGACACAGCTGCTGTCACGTCCTCAAAGCAGCGGCGAGGACGGATGTGGACACTGGACGAGTGTGTAGATCCAGCCAGCTGTGAGGCTGAGGAGTAATTGTGGAGGAAGCGGCAGTGATCCTCAGTGTGTGACAACTGCTGCAACTCAGCAGCTTTGCTTCGCAGCTCAGCCATCTCCTGCTCCAGCTTCTCCTGAAGTTCTTTGACTCGCCTCACTTCAGCTTCCTGCTGGGATCTGATCAGCTGCTTCACCTCACGGCTTCTTTTCTCCATCAGACGGATCAGCTGGCTGTGGATCTTCTGGCTGTGCTCCACTGCTTCATCAGCAGAGAGGTTGATGTCCATCACCTCCTGCTGAAGATCCTTCACGTCTTCCTCTCTGACCTGGATTCTCTGCTGGATGCTTTGTTGACTCTCCTGCAGCTTCTCCTGCTTCTCTCTTCTCTCTGCTGCAGCTGAGACGATGTCGTGACCTTTATGTTCTTCCCAACAACAGATATGACAGATACACTGCTGATCAGAGCGGCAGAACATCTTCATCACCTCATCATGACGAGAGCAGATGTTCTCCTGGAGGTTCTTAGAAGGCTCCACCAGCTGGTGTTTCTTATATTGAGCAACATCACGGTGAAGCTGGAGGTGATTCTCACAGAAAGAGACGCAACACACCAGACAGGACTTGAAGGCTTTCAGCTTCCTGCCAGTGCAGACGTCACAGGCCACATCTTCAGCTCCAGCGTAGCATAGATCAGCAGGAGCAGCTTGGACTCCAGTCTTCTTCAGCTGCTCCACCACAGCTGCTAACATGGTGTTCTTCAGCAGCTCAGGCCTCGGTATGAAGATCTTCCTGCACTGAGGGCAGCTGTGGATTCTCTTCTCATCCTCTCCGTCCCAGTGATCTTTGATGCAGCTGAAGCAGTAGCTGTGTCCACAGGAAGTAGTGACCGGCTCCTTCAGGAGCTCCAGACAGATGGGACAAGAGAAGGTCTCTCTGTCCAGATCAACGCCTCCCTGCGCCATTTCTCCTCTCACACACCACGACGAGTGACTCTCAATATCTGGTAAACAACTCTTGACTTCACCTGTGTGTTGGTTCCTCCCACCAGCAGACAGTCAGAGTGAGAAGGGGAGGAGCCAGGAAGTGAGGGACGATTGGACAAGGGGGAAGTTTGCAAGGAAGGCTTTCTGTCAAAGTCTTTTGTTCACAGTGACACTGCAATAATGATCAACAATCATTAAAAGTCAAGTTACTCTTGAACTAAAATGGTCTTTTCCATCTGCAATCTTCTGTAGCTTCCTTTGGGATTTATTTTGGCTGCCTATGGCTGCCTTGGCTGCAATAGATACACACGAAGAAGAGAGAACAAAGAAGGAAATGCACAGTTACATTTGGTCGGCGCTGCAGCGACAGACATGTGGCCGAGCTGAAAAATTCATTGATGATGTTGTTTAAAAAATGTTACTGTAGACATATTTACATGCATGTCTGCTTAGAACAAACCATCATGTGTCATATGTATCAGAGCTGGATATTACACATGCGAGATGCAAGTGAAAACCATAGCAGCAGTCTTTTTGTTTTCTAGATCTGCAGGTATCGTTTGACGGGCACAGTTTTGACACTATTTGGTGATGGGTTGTTCAGGTATCATGGAGTACCAATACCCAGACATCATATTTATGCATGGATATGACCGGGTCAATGCAGTTGATAAAAATTCACGAAAATTCCCAGAGTTTTGCAGCAATTCTGCAACCCTTGGGGAAACAAACGGAAACTGAACGTACTGTTGCGGCGACTCAGCTGTGGTTTGTCTGTGCAGAAACAACATCCAAACAGGAGGGCTGGGCGTCGCAAAGCGTCTCCAGATGATGTGGATGTGACACCGGCTGCGCTCAAAAGTGACCATTTGATGGCGCTGGCTTCCAATTCACAAACTCTGTGCAGCTTTTCCAGACAGCCGCGGACCGCCGCTGAGGATCATGGGTAGTGTAGTACTGCGTTGCTAACGTTAGCCGCACTAACACAACCATTCACCTGATGCTAACGTTAGCTGTTTGCTAGCCAGCCTCACTTCAAACTCGCTACCATTAGCTTAGCATCTCTTCTGGGACGACACGTTTTCATTACTTCCGCCAGACAAATGTACAACAATTTAATTCATGATTAACACTATTTTCTCCAGTGTTAAACTCTCCTTCTTCTCCGAGTCGAGCAGAGAAAATGGCGGCTCCGGCTTGACGGCTCGAGCGCAGGAGGGGAAAAGTCCGAAGACGACGTGATGACGTCAGACGCACAAAAACCAAACCCGACGTCAATGACAATACGAGCGTCAAATCTGTTTGGCAGCGGAGAGAAGTTTCAGCGCATTTCATCCACCAGAACTCACTCGATACTAAACTGATGTTTTTTTAAACGTTGATTTATTTATTTATTTTACAAACGTCATACATGTAGGTTTGTTCTGGTATGAGATGTATGATAGGTCTTTTGCAACACACACACGATATACATAATTAGATTGGATATAACACACACACACACACACACATAAACTAATTCATGATAGAGAAACAGGAGAACACCATAGACAGAAGTTATATGTCAGAAAAAATCTATTATATATATATATACTGTATATATATCAGTAAAAATACAAATCTATACTGCTGTATCAGAAAAGAGATGGATGAATGGATAGATGGATAGATAGATAGATTTCAGGAAATGCTAAAAAAAAGTACATTTCCAAGTGGGAAGTTCTGCACAGGAATACGCCCCTAAGTGCTCTGCCATCTTGAATTCTCCGCTGCTTCAGCTTATCTTTAGGACAGGTGTGTCCAAACTGTTCTCCCTGAGGGCCACATACAGGAAGATATACGAAAGAGTGGGCCACTCACGAGACGTGAGCTGTACTGCCTCACTTCTAATGCACGAACATTGGTCAAATCACCCACATGCCGGTAGATTGTGTTTGATAATTGAACATGTTTGGAAGAAAAGCCTCCATTATAGCTCTCCATTAGTAGAGTTTCACTTTATTTTTGACAGAAAGGTTGGCAGGTCGTTCTCTCAGTGACAGCCTCAGATTGTTTCTTAGGCTGCTGATCCCTCTTCGTCGTCCTGTATGAAGGCAGAGACAAGAGGAGAAAAAGGGATGTGAATGTGGATATTTCTAGCTTGTTACACAAATAAATAATTGGGTTTAATTAACACATCGACTAATAGCAAAAATGTATGTATACAATGTGTATAGAATGTATGCATGTCTTATCTTGTTTTCTTATTTTTCATATATTATATTCTGTTTTTTCACAGCTATGTGTCTCTGCTTCTCAGTTTGCTTTTGTTATGCATTTTTCCACCGACTCTGAAATTTTCTACACTCACTTGCGATCTTGCGTTTCTTTCGTTCCGCCATCACCGGTGACCCCGAGCAAATGTTTTCTTTGCTTGCTCTGTAGAGACACTGCCTCGTTCAAGACCGTAACCCCGCCTAGTGGGTGAACTAAGAATTACAATACAGGTAAGCATATATATTCTGTGTAGATTATGGACCATTATGTCATATAAAGACAGGAAGTGGCTCACATATTGCGAGGAACAGCAGACATTGCTTTGTTTTGTGTATCTGCCATTTTCAAAGAGCGCTGAGCCCAGCAAATCTATCACCGGAATGTCAGAAAGGAGACGCGTACAGCAGCGTCTAGAAGAGCGTGAAAGAAGCAAAACACACCGAAACTGTGCTTTTTCTAGTGTTTTTCCTAAGATGCAAAAAAGGAGCTATGCAAAGCAGGTTTGCCGGCGGTCAGATGTCTTCTCACAGGCAGCAAGTCAGAGAGAAAGGCCATGTTTTGGAGCGTGGAGTGGATGTGGTGACAGGAGGAGGGGGAGGAGGGGCTTCAGCTACAGACATGTGGCCGACCAGGCAGCAAACAAGTGGGACGACTGTACTCCATTATGGAGACTCTTTGGAACTCATCCTTGTACTGGGAAAGTATGATGTGAGCCTCAAGGAGCATCTTGATGAGTGCACTAAGAACTGCATGCATCCAGTGGAACAAAAGGTAGAGGGTCTCTCGTCCCCTCAGCGTCCAAGACCACAGTAAACTCAGTGAGTGTGGTTACATGCGCACAGAATTCGGACTTGGCGTGCATCATTTATGCAAACGGCCAAGCCGCATTTACATGCAGTCTGCGCAGTCCGACGACGGCTGGATAAGCACTGTTGTACTTTGTTTTTCTTGGGCCACAACGGTCGACCTTTGTCACAACACAACAAAACAAAGTGAGGCGGCTTGTTTACGCGTGTTTACACTTCTTGGCAGAGGAGGAGAGCGACGAAGGAGACGAAGAAGCTGACGCAAAAACCAAATGTTCCAAACGGCTCCAAATTCTGTGTTGAAGCTTTGCATTGAATTGCACACATCTCCAGGATGTGGTATGTTGGAGTGGGCCGGGGTCTTCTGCTGCTGGTAGATTGGGGGGGCTTTAGCTCTATGATGGTGGTGATTTGTACTGGATACCATCAATAAATGCCATGTTTTTTGCAATAGATGCAATCGATCTCCATCTGACCGTCCCCATATGTTTTGGTTCTGTCCCAAGCTCGCCACATTTTGCTCTGGGATCTTTAGGACTCTTAGCGCAGCATTTACCACTACGCTCTCTCCTCATCCTCTGACTGTCTACGTCAGATTGTAGGGATTGAGCCCCCCCCCCCCGTTTTTTTAATTTTTATTTTATTTTATTCTATTTGTTTTATTTTGTTCTGTTTTGTTGTGGTTTTGTGTCGGTATGTGTGATCATTTGTTTTGTGTGCTGCATAACTGATGTGTTTGTTGAGATTTGCAATTCCTCTTTGTTTTTTTTAATTGATTTATTTTTTCTCTCACCTGCTTTTCTACAACGTTTCCTTTTTTTCCAGTTGTGCACTTTGCTTATATGTGGTTTGTCCCGTGTTGTTCTTGGGACTCTCGGCTGGGTGGGATTGGGGTTGGTGTGTGTAAGGAAAATAAGGGAAGCTGTGTGACGTATTTGTTTCTGTGTGATTTGGTTTCTTGTAACGTTGCTTCCAATAAAGAGAGTTAGGAAAAAAATAAATGCCATGTTTTATCCTTAGTATTAGTATAGTACACACTGCACACACTGCAACAACAGTGTTGAGGTACTTGTCACCCCCCCCTCCTCACTGGTGAGTTGTGGGGGAGACGGAGACTGAGGTAGCTCCGGCTCGTCAGGTTCCGATAATGTTTTGCCGTCTTACGTGGCTCTCGGTTTCCATGGCAAACTGTGGTAAACAACTCAGTCTGGCGCTTTGATTTCCGGGTCAGCGGATGTGCAGCTCACGTACGTCTCTGCTCCGATTCGAATGGAGCGACGGCGTCTACATGCACTGACGTAGTTGAGCTACTGCAGTAATTGGGTTTTTACTTACATTTATTGAGTACCTTTACAGCAGGGGTCTCAAATTCAATCAGACAGGGGGCCAAAATTAAAAACCGACTCCAAATCGCCAGCCAATTCAAATGTTATTTTTAATTTTATTACACTGAGATGGAATCAATTTAACAATGATAGTCTATATTGAGCCCTCTGGTTTGTTCCCTGGCTTTTTTTCTTTTCAGACTCCGCCTTTTGCTTGGCCATGTTAGCTGGGGTTAGCCATCTTTTGGGTGTTAGCCATGTTTTGGGGAGTTGGCTGTGCATTGGAGGTTCGCCGTGCTTTGGGGAGTTAGCTGTGCGTTGGGGGTTAGCCATGTTTTGGAACGTTAGCTTACAATTCAATCAGACATGGTGAGCATGAGACTGCGATGAGTTTGTCCAAAACTTTGCCTACAGGCAGGGAGCAGATGACGAGCCGCCCCGGTGTCAAAAGAACCCCAGCTATTGTCTGGGATTTGTGGTATCAGTGATGGGCGCTGAAATGACCTGCGGGCCAATTCTGATAGATATGAAATATTAGGGGGACAATTAATTAAACACCTGAACTTGGAATGAATAAATATACACATACGTGTGTGTTTGTGTCTGCTGGGAAGTAAGTGTTGATCATAGTCTGCTCAGTCTTCATTGTTGCTTTATGAGGTTTTATAAGAGTTTTGATGGAAGGAGGCTGATACTGCTGTGTCCACTAAACACACACACACACACACACACACATAATACACCAGCCTTAACCTCACTGTGGGACCTGTGACGTCACCAAAGCCAAGTGTGTGGGAGGAGCCACTGTCAGCCCCTCCTTTCTCTGATGGTTTATGCTGGTTTGTCTCCAGTTTACCAGTGTGACTTCATGAACCTTCAGACTGCAGATCAAAGTGCAGACGGGGATGAATCGGCAGCTTGATTCTGTACGACTGTAAAGTTACGTTTGGTCTCTGAAAACCTTTTTGGCTGCAGAAGCCGAAAGAAGAGATCAAAGGGAGGAACTCTGAGCTCACACCGGGTTTATTTGTCACCAAAAACACACACTGAAGAGTCGGCGGCCATCTTACTCTGATACACTCACATCAAGCTGACATTATTTTCCCATCATGCATGTTTCCACAACAATCATCTGAATAACGTCATTAAGAAAGAATAAGGAGAAACATCTGAGGCCTCCTGAGTCCAAAACCTCCACCAATATATCCAGTTATTCCAGAGCCGCTGCTATTTCATTCTAAATACAATTATAAGCAACAAACAGTTTAAACAAATTAAAGAAGAAGAAAAAAGGTCCCACTGATCCCAGCAGCTACACTTCACTTTTCTTTTTTAAAGCATCACTTGAAGAAACATTATGAGGTGAGAATGAAAATAGTCACAATGAAGATTGAAGCTTATTAATAAAAACCAAAAAAGCCATATGAGTGATTAGTTTTGATGTAAAAACTGTGGATAAGAATTATGAATAATTGTGGATGAAACAATGATTCTACGAGAAAAGCAGATGATCGTATAAATAAAAGACACATAATAGACACATAAGAGACATTTGTACATAAAAACGATGCAACATGTTTGTGGACTTGGTCAGATCAGCTGATCAACTCATGTTTACAGAGAAATCATCTGAACAATAGAGTCATTCAAAGAAGAAGAAGAAGAAGCATCTGAGGCCTCCTGAGTCCAAAGCCTCCACACTTTGGTGTCCACCTGCAGGAAGGAGACGTCCTCTGACAGGAAGACGGAGAAAGAGAGAAGAGAGGAAGTCACACACACACTCTTCATCCCAGCTTCACCAACTCAGCTGATGCACCAACAGGCCAGTAAGGCCAGAGTCCAGCATGCAGAGGCTGAGTGAAGGAGGCCTGGACTCTGTGGAGGAGAGTCATGGTGTCAGAGACGCTGTAGAAGGACAGGAGACCTGCAGGATGATCCAGGTACACTCCCACTGTGGAGGACCAGGGACCTGAGATCTCAGAGCAGAAGTTGTTGGACACAAATCCATAACTTTGATTGCAACAATCTAAAGTCCAGGATTTATCATTGAATCCAAAGAAACTTTCACCTCCTGCTCTGCTGATGTTCTTGTAGGCGACTGCAACACAAACTCCTCCCTCTCTGACCTTCACCTCCCAGTAACAACGTCCAGTCAGACTCTCTCTGCTCAGGACCTGCCAGTTCAAACCTCTGAATCTGTCTGGATGATCAGGATGAAGCTGATTCTTCTCCGTCCATGTTGCTCTTCTGTTCTCCTCAGATAACATCAGCTGTGTGTTTGCTGTGTTTGGATCCAGTGTGATGTCACATGAATATCTGAGGAACTCAGCTCTGGTTTTGGGCTCTGACAGTGAAACATCCACGTAGGTGAGTGAGATGTTTGCCCAGGTGTCCCTCAGAAGCTCCTGGATCTTCTGGCTGCTCTCTGACACAGCTGCTGTCACGTCCTCAAAGCAGCGGCGAGGACTGATGTGGACGCTGGAGGAGTGTGTAGATCCAGCCAGGTGTGAGGCTGAGGAGTAATTGTGGAGGAAGCGGCAGTGATCCTCAGTGTGAGACAGCTGCTGCAGCTCAGCAGCTTTGCTCCTCAGCTCAGCCATCTCCTGCTCCAGCTTCTTCTGAAGCTCTTTGACTCGCCTCACTTCAGCTTCCTGCTGGGACCTGATCTGCTGCTTCACCTCACAGTTTCTTTTCTCCATCAGACGGATCAGCTGGCTGTGGATCTTCTGGCTGTGCTCCACTGCTTCATCAGCGCAGAGGTTAATGTCCTTCACCTGCTGCTGAAGCTCCTTCACGTCTTCCTCTGTGTCCTGGATCCTCTGCTGAAAGCTTTGTTGACTCTCCTGCAGCTTCTCCTCCTTCTCTCTTCTCTCTGCTGCAGCTGAGACGATGTTGTGACCTTTATGTTCTTCCCAACAACAGATATGACAGATACACTGCTGATCAGAGCGGCAGAACATCTCCATCACCTTATCATGACGAGAGCAGATGTTCTCCTGGAGGTTCTTGGAAGGCTCCACCAGCTGGTGTTTGATAAAAGCAGGAGATTCTCGGTGAGGCTGGAGGTGAGTGTGGCAGTAAGAAGCCAGACAGACCAGACAGGACTTGAGGGCTTTCAGCTTCCTGCCAGTGCAGACGTCACAGGCCACATCTTCAGCCCCAGCGTAGCAGTGATCAGCAGGAGCAGCTTGGACTCCAGTCTTCTTCAGCTGCTCCACCAAAGCTGCTAACATGGTGTTCTTCAGCAGCTCAGGCCTCGGTCTGAACTCCTTCCTGCACTGAGGGCAGCTGTAGATTCCCTCCTCATCTTCTCTGTCCCAGTGATCTGTGATGCAGCTGAAGCAGTAGCTGTGTCCACAGGAAGTAGCGACCGGATCGTTCAGGAGCTCCAGACAGATGGAACAAGAGAAGGTCTCTCTGTGCAGATCAATGCCTCCCTGCGCCATTTCTCCTCTCACACACCACGACGAGTGACTCTCAATTTCTGGTAAACAACTCTTGACTTCACCTGTGTGTTGGTTCCTCCCACCAGCAGACAGTCAGAGTGAGGAGGGGAGGAGCCAGGAAGTAAGGGCAGTTTGGACAAGGGGGAAGTTTGCCAGGAAGGCTTTCTGTCAGAGAGTGATTCAAAGTCTTTTGTTCACATAGACGCTGCTGATTGAAGCGTGAAGTGAGACGATGAAGCTCAGGAGAGCCGTGTGATCCAGTGAAGCTCTCACGTGTCTGACAGACAATACTTTTTAAACGTCTTCATCTGCAGCCTGTCTGAAGATACCAATGAGGAAATGTGGGATCCACAAGTGGGCGTAGCCTCTGTTCTTGTGCCTCCGCTTGTTTTGAACTGGAGGGCTGACGGGCTTCATGCGATAATGATCAACAATCAATAAAAGTGAAGTTACATGTAGTCTGCAGTCTTCTGCAGCCTCCTTTGGGATTTTGTTGGCTCACTTTTCTCACAGGCAGCATTTGACTTTTGCACTTTTCACTGGATTTTCCGTGGAGAAGAACACAAGGTCACCTCAATGTTCTGCTCCGTGAAAGTGGAGCTTCATCAAGTGTGGAAAGTAAATGTGTGTTTCTTCATCTTCAGTCAGTGTAACTTTGTGGTAAGTGGAACTCAACCTCCATCAGACTGCAGGTCAAAGAAGGATCTCTGGCTCCCTCTGCTGGTCAGCTGCAGTAACGCTCATACCGGCCTTTCACTGGAAAAGCACTTTTTTCTCTTCTACACACACACTTTGTAACATTTGAATAGTCGGGACAAAAGACTGTTGTAGAAACAAAAGATCTACAAATTGATTAGAAACCGAATGAAGACGCAGACTGCGGCTTCACGTTCTTAACTTTTATTATTATTTCATCTGAGAGTTAATATCTGAGCTGCTGGCGAGGTGCAGCAGCAATAAATACACACCAAGAGAGGACAAACGGGGACACGCACGGTTACATTCGGTCGGCGCTGCAGCGACAAACACGTGGCCGAGCTGCAGACCCCAGCTCGCTATTGCTCTTTGTCCGCCGCGCGTCGCAGATTGGACCCATTTGTTTGTTACACTTTGAGCCTAAACGGACAGTTTGTGCTTGTAGGGGGAAGCTGGGGTTGCAAAGGGTCGGGAGATTTACCGTGAATTTCAGGAAAGTTTCCATGGGAATTTTTCCACACTGGAACATTGGAAATGTCCAGGGTTCTGTCGCCATTGGAGACGGTGAGCTCCAGGCCCTTGATGAGTAGAAAGCACGGCCTGAAGGAAAATTCCCTGAAAATTCATTGATGATGTCATTGAAGAAATATTGCAGTAGACATGTTTGCATGCATGTCTGCTTAGAACATGTTTCATATTTATCAGGGCTGGGTTTGGTTTAAAAACACCCGATTCCAGTACCATACCGATACCAATTGAGTACTTCATTTGATACTCAAGAGACTTTTACACAGATATATTTTGAAAGTGGTCAAATTACGCATGCGGTGATTGGCTACAAGTAAAACCATAGCAACAGTCTCTTTTTTTTTTTCTAGATCTGCAGGTATCGTTTGACGGTCGCAGTTTAGATACTACTTGGTACTGTGTTGTTCAGGTATCTTGTACCAATACCCAGCCTTCATATTTATACATGGATATGACCAAGTCAATGCAGTTCATAAAAATTCCCGAAAATTCTCACAGAGTTGAAAGAGTTTGAGAATCCCCGCAATTTTGCAACCCTTGGGGAAACAAATGGTAGCTGAACCTGCGGTGACTCGGCTGCGGTTTGTCTGTGCAGAAACAACATCCAAACACGAGGTGAAAAGACAACAAAAAGCAAAACAACAACGAGGACAAAAACGATGGCTGGGCGTCACAAAGCGGCTCCAGCGTTTGTCCGTGTGAGACGCGACACCGGCTGCGCTCAAAAGAGCCATTTGATGGCGTTGGCTTCCAATTCACAAACTCTGCGCAGCTTCTCCACACAGCCGTGGACCGCCGCTGAGAATCATGGGTAGTGTAGTACCCGGGGGCTTCTTTGCAGTAGATTCAGATTGTTTTAGCAGAAAGTCCTCCCCGACTTCTACAGAGCAGCCTCACATTCCTGAATGTTGCTTTGAGTTTAAGATTGAGAGCAGGGAAATAAAAAATAAAGAGGAAAAAGCAAAATCAGTGCGGTGTTTGCAGAAGCTGGCAGTGTCTCCTCTGATATGTGGAAGCTGTGAGGCTCCGTGTCTACCTGAGGCCTTCTGAAGGTTCTCACTGTCACATGATGATTGAAATTTAAAAACAAACCCCGTAATTTCACGACCATTCTTTTATATTTATGACTAATTTCTTGCTTCAGACTTTTTTTAGTCCGTTGTAGAAAACATCCTTTCGAGAACATAAGAACCATGTAAATGTGGCCGTCGAGTCAAAGAAATGCTAAGCAGCTCAAACAACTTTTACCAAAAAAAAAA
>CAESWR010001349.1:0-18185 GCA_903171835.1 Mullus surmuletus
CCACCATATTTGTTATTTCTTAATCTCATTCCATGATGACTTTGTTGCTTTCTGGCAATTTATTAGGATGCATGGTCTAAATCTGCTCTATGTTAAAGCACCAGGTAATAGACTGACTGACTGACTGACTGACTTCCTTCCCTCTTTCCTTCCTTCCTTCCTTCCTTCCTTCCTTCAGTAGTCCCAAACTGGGAATTTACAGCACAGCAACAGTAAGGCATGGAACACAAGAAATAGCAAGCGATATAAAACCAAAAAAGTATTCCCATTTACAATAGAAAATATGAAATACAAGAAAAAGGAACAATATAAAAGATGTATATACTAGGGCTGACCTCTAATAGTCGTCTATTCGACGATTCGATTCAGAGAGGTCTGATTCGACTATGAACCTCTAGTCAAATTGTTGGAAAAAATTGTTATGTAACCAAGACCATACCATTCTGACTATCAGATCTAGCTGCTATCTTAAAAAAGAAAAGATTCGAAGATCGGCAAAATCTGACGAATCAGATTCGACTATGAAAATCCTTAGTCGAAAACAGCCCCAGTATATATAAACAATATATATTGAATATGTTGCTTAATATATAAAAAGCAATTTATTGACAATATTTATCTACATAGAATGGTTTGTGGGTGGTGCGCCATTGTGGGCTTGAGAGAAAGAAAAAGAGAGACAAGGCAGGAGGGTGGCACAATAAGCAGCTGCTAATAATCTGGTATAATTGCTGGAGAGGCAGCAATGATCAGCATGGTCCCAATAAAGAAAGAAAAAAAAAACACTAGCTATAAAAAAAAACAATGGCAGAAATATCCTACTGGAGCTTATTGTGCACATACACAGTGTAGCGCTCATCACACACACACAAATACCACTGTTCCACGCTTTGTGTAGACCCATGTTTTTACGTGTGATTATTTTCTCCATCCTTTGTTAAAAGAGCAGGCTTGCAGATTGATGTTGGATGCTGGATGTGGTTGCTATGCTGCACTTGCTGTGTGCGATGGTTGTGCAGGAGTTCGCATGCAGGCTGCGGGACAGGGAGAGAGTGTGTATAAAGGAGCTTTCTGCAGCGACAACAACCTTATGTGCCCTCCAATCCCCCTCAGGATTTATTTGTTTGTTAAGAACTTTGTAGACTGCAAAGGTTTTAGAGAAACCGGTGAAAGAGCCTTACAGTAACCTAACGACATTGTTGCTTCAAGAAACCTGGCCAGTGCTCATTACACCAATTCCAACAGTGTTAATAATAAATAATACAAACAACAGTAATAATAATACTACTACTAGAGTAAATGATGTTCAGTAGAGATATGAGCGATGATGTCGATGGGTACAGTTTTACTCTCGCAACCTGCAGGGAGTGAAAGAAGGAAAGAGAGAAGGGGAGGAAGCACGAATGCAGGAGAGCCAATGTAGGGTTAGCAAAAAATTAATTGACCAAAATAAGCATAAAAATTGGGGGGGTCCTGATACAGCTTTTTCACTTCTGTTACGATGCAGCCTTGAGTATTGGCCGATATCAATCCGATACGATATTAGCATGAATCATACATACTTTTATTACTAATTTGTAGTATGCAATATTAGAAAAGGCTTGATCAAGTGATATCACTCAAACAGAGAACAATACTCAGCAACAGTAGCTTTGAGAAAAAGCGGTTCATTTATTATTAACCAATGGCTTACATAATTTTAACCTTAAACATAAGAATATTCTACAATTGAATGAAATAAATAAAACATACATTAGAAGACCCTGAAAAATAACCTCAATAAATCCAATAAAAACAAAGAAATATATATTTTTAAAGTGCAAAATAAACAGTAGAAGTGCTGGAGCGGAGCCTGGAATGGACTGCTTGTATCGGAGTGCTTATATTGGAGATTTTACATGCAGGATGATATAATCCATCACTCAATACTTTTTTCCTGATATCAGACAGATATCAATATCAGATCAGAACACCCTAAAAATAACTGATGGTTGTTTTCTGCATACTAACTGAGGAGAGGAGGTCACATGATGACATCACAACATGAACTTGCCAGGAAACAAGTCAGTGTTTGTGCGTTGACCTTTTTCCTTTGGTTTCCACCTGGTCTCCATGATAACCCTGAGGCCCAGACTTCCTGTGTCAGTGATTCTGCCCATCACAGGCGTTCAAGGTGTTTTGGAGAATGTTAAGATGATCCTCCTCACAACCGCTTATTCTGAGGATGTGAGGCTTCTGCCTTGGGGGGCGTGGCTAATAAGGAGCAGTAACTCTGCTGAGAGATGAAGACTGAAGAGTGCTGTCATGTTGGCATCATCGCCTGTCTGCATTGCTTTTGCTTTGTTGCGTCTTTGTTTCACACAAGTTTTTGTTGAATTTCTGTGAATCCATGAAAGCAGGGGGAGGCCTCAGTCTCTCAATCATGGCTCCTTTCCTACTGCTGCAGATTTCAGCTTTTGAAAGTCAAACATCTGAGCATAAACATCTCATTTGTCCCGGTTGTCAGGATCAGCAGATTTCTTGTGATCTCCTGCTAAGTATCAAATACTTTGCAAGCTGTGTGTGTGTGTGTGTGTGTGTGTGCTCGTGTACACGTTTATATGTGTGTGTGTGTGTGTGTGTGTGCATGCTGACTGATGAATCCTATTGTGATTTACGGACCATGAAAAACACAAACTATCGATTGATCTGAACATGTCTCTGTGCTGTGAGTACACTTTCCTACTCTGACAGACCTTCTTATTTTGGTCCATCTCTTTCAAACTCTGTGTGGCCAAGAAGTAAAGGAACCTGAAAAATGGTGGAGGTCTGATAATTGGACCCTCTGTTTTGGCCTGATGTTCTCTGTGGATGAATATTTAATGATTAGTGTCAATGAGCAGCGAATCATCTGAATGTAGCAGAACATCTGCTCTTGGGAGTCACACTGTGAGTGAAGAAGCTAAGAATGTCTCTTCCTCTCTCTAGTTGGATAAACAATAATGCGTCTACTTTTTGGGTAATCCAGAAGACCATGAAGCATGCTGATTGATTCTTTGGTTGTGTGTGTAGATCAGACAGCGGCTCAGTGGGTCGAGTGGGCGTCCTGTAACCGGAGGGTTACCGATCCAGTCCCCCACCCTGGAGAGTTCATGTCATAGTATCCTTGAGAAACACATTGAATCATTAATTGCTCTGTTTGAGCAGGTTGGCACCTCCACCATCAGTGTATGTGAGTGTGTGTGTAATGTGAGTGTGTGTGTGAATGGGTAAATTAGGTAATGTAGACTGTAAAAGTGCCTTCCAGGAAGAAAAGCCCAATACAAATCCATTCATCGTCTCTTTACCTTCATATTTGCTTGGTTATACAATTTTGAAAAATAACAAATAAGGTACCTTTTTGTATTTAGCTCGACACTCCCTGTCCTGTATGTCCCATGACCTGTAAATGGCGTTTCCAGCAGTTTTGTACAAAAACGTAATTCACGATGGATGGATGGAGGGTGTTTTTAGGTAATGATTCAGCTGGAATTTTCAAACTTTCAAACCGGCTGTAGTGCTCCCTGAGCGGTATTAAGGCGCTCCCAAGTTTAAAGTTTTTTTTAATACGTTACTAGTAGCTTTCCGAGAGAAAATGCGACCACATACAGAAAGAGCCGATGGCTCCACACGCCGGCGAGCAACGTGAGGAAGGTTTGTACCTCCTCAAAGACCACGGCATGCCCCCTTTTTAGCTGCCATTATAACAAAGGACAAGAATAAAAAAGAAGAATAGCGCTGCTCTGTTTCCTCCATGCGTGGCTACTGTTGATGACGCACTGACACACTGGCGATACTCTGAACCAATCAGCATATGCAATGTGCCTATGTCAACTTTTAGTAGCCGAAAGTACCGGCCGCTTTTTTTGGAACCCCAAGGCAGCAGGTACCAAAAAAGTTGCACCATGCAGGTACCAGGTACTTTTTCTCAGTGGAAACGCACACAAACGCGGGGCGAGTAGAGCTGATACTATCAGTGGAAAAACGGCATTTGTGCAGTCAAGTGGACGTGTGTGAGTTTAAAGGGTCTTCTCGGCGCTGTCCTCGGGAACGGGCAAGGATGTTGGTGTGCTTGTGTTTGCAAGAGGACTCAGTGTGAGTGTGACCTCTCAACCTCTGAGGCAGCTGTTGACTCTTTGTGTCAGTGAAGCAGAAAAAACATCAATATGCCACTGTTGGTCCCATTTATCATTTTAGACCCTGAAGGGCAAGAGGGAGAAGAGAGTCAACGAGAGGCATCAGCTGATGTGAGGGCACAGAGCCAACAAGCTGATACAGGAAGCCCTTCACACCACAAGAGAAAACTGTGATAATGGGGGCTGTTATCATTGCAAGTTGTTGGACTTTTTAGGCGAAAAACTTCATTGCTATGCTCAATTTATCAAGCTAAAGTTGACTTGCAAATCTTCTCAGCTGGAGATTTGTGAGATTGGCGGGGCCATTCTAGGGTCATTAACACTTACACGCCCTGTGGAACTGATGATTGGCTCACCTCCATAACCTCTTTCAGGGGAAGACACATGTTTGCTTCGCCCCCTGAGGAGTTAAACAGCTGCTCTGCTTCACCTGGACATCAACGCCAGATGGTTCCTTCTGTTCTCTCTGAAAGCCCCTGTCCTACTGCTGAGGCCCCGAGCCAGACAGCACTATGACGCCGGGCTTTCATGTTTGAGGGCTGCAAGCTCACCATTAATAGAAACCAGCAGACCTGGATGTTGAAGAACATGTCAGCGTTGTGTTAATCCAGCGACCTCAGAGCACTTCACATATAACAACCTTCATATTTGTTTTTCTGTAAGGAGTCAGTTTGTGTTCTGCATTTCATTTCTTTGTAAATGTCATCGGGGTGACGGTGAGGACTTTGACTGACAGAATGACTCCGCGCTGATTCCTCTTGAGAGGTGAAACGGCAAACTGTACGTGAGTGTGAGGAATCAGACGAGGAGTTTTTTCCTGCGGTTTCATCAGATAAGCAGAGTGTCGGCTGCTGACTCGAGCCGTCTGTATTTATCAGTGTGTGATATGAATCTGACACAGACCTGATGCTGTCCGATGTTTATTACATTTTTTCATCCCCGCATGATTCCCCTCCACTGAACATATCAACACAAGAGCATTTTTGCATTATTCGTGCAACAGTGAAGCAGTATTCTAATGATATGCTCTTGTGAAAGGAAACACATTTCATTTAACTGTGAATGAAGTGTAAGGAGATGAAAAGAAGAGATATTTAACTTTCATTTGGGGTAACGAATGTTCAAGTCTAAATTAGTTAAACTCCCAAAAGTGTTGACATTTTATTCATCTGGTCTTTGTATGTTCCCACTCATCATTTTTTTTCCCAGCCAAAGATGGATTGTGCTCCTGGTCTTTGGTGAGGTGAAGATGCCCTTTGACAAGTGTTTTTGTCTCCTGTCTGCTGGAGACTGAAGTGGCTTGGCGGTCCGTTCAGTCCATAATAAGCCCCTCTCACATTCATTAAAACCTCCGGCGGGGACTATTTGGAGGACACACGTTTATTTGCAGCCCATCTTCAATCAGCGAGCGATCCTTCAGGAATAAATAACAAAAAGGGGAAATGCAGACCATTTGTGAACAACTCTGTGATTCAGGTGTAAATAGGCTGATCTCAAGGTGGATGTTAGAGCTATGTTTATACAGAGACCAGAACTTAGACTTTTGTGTATCTGGATGTGAAATCATGGAATGAAGGAAGCATGAAGGAGCAGATTTTTTTTTTTTTACTTTGATCATTTTGATCCAGGGGTGGATGTCAGGCACTCTCTCTGTCTGTATTTGCCAGTGGAGGGTGATGTGCTAACGGTAACGGACTGGTGCAGTGTGGGCAGTGTTTGTTGTCCGTGTCCTCTGACCTTCGTACAAAGTGTGTTTTCTTGACACAAGTCACATAATTTCTCTCAGACCATCACCTTCTGCCGAGTTAACTTTGAAACAGGTTTTAGCTCCAATCAGCTGTAAAGTTCATCACCTTCTCACTCTCGGCTTTTATTTTCAGGGTGTGTGTCAGACTTCTGCACTGGCTGTTTCTCTTTGATATCTGACTTCACACCTAAAAAACTGAGAATCAAGTGAAAAAGTCTCTCTCAATGATACCTTTTTTGGGCAAAATGAGTGCCGAACCAAGCATCGATGCTTCAATTAACATACTTTCTATACATTTTCCACGTTTCTGCAAGAGTTTGACAGAGTATAGCACAGAGGAAATCATAATAAATGGTTGCAAGTGATGATGTCAAAGATGATATAAATAAGACACGGATGATGAAGGACAATGATTTGTTGATAATGACCACAGTTATAACATTTATGATTTAATAGCAGTAAGAGTGATAATTGTAATAGTAATAACGCTGAATAATGTGTGAAGTGTTGAGATATTGACAGTGCTGACAGTTGCAGTTTCCATCTCTGTACCCACAGAGAGTGAAGGGAGAAGGGTGGGGGGTTAAGTGTCAATGTAACATTAGCAATTTTGTTATGGGAGAACTCTGGTAGGAGGAAGAAGAGGATTCAAGTGCTATCCTCAGATGATTGAGGTGAAGCTCCCGTGTGCTGCCTGAGTTCGAGGCCACTGCTCAGCCAAGACAGAAAGGACATACGTGCAAATGGATAAACATTATGAATAGATAGCTTTATAACACAACTTTACATCAGTCCTTTGGATATGAAATTCTCTAAACTGCTAGGAAACCATGCAGAGATGATTTATCACCGATGTACCGTCGTGACACAGGTTAGTTTAATCCTACTGATGATGTGGTGTTGCAACAGTACCCTCTATGTAGCCCGTAAAATCAAAAATATGTTTGTCATTGGACAGAGAGAAAATAAACATAAAGATGATGGTTTGGGCTAAAAACCAGGGGGTTTACGTAAGCAAGGTTAGAGGCTGACAATTTGTTGTTTAACCTCAATTTATGATGTCTGGCTATTGCAGAAACATGTTCTAAGTTCCTGAATGAAATTTTCATGGTGTTTTCAACCTAGCGGGGCCAACCAATTGATTGGCATGAATCAGTGCATTTCCACACTGCAGCACTCTGCTAAGTTATAAACGTTACACTGCTTTTATCATTTAGCTCACTACCGGTGGTGACCACAGTGTGCTTAAAAGTGAAGTTTGCATTGTTTTGTTGACATATGTAAGGGTATCAGCACTAGGAATTCTCTGAAAACCAGAGCTTTCTTTTGCTTTTCAACCGCAATGATAGTGTGGAGTGTTAGTCACCAGAACAACAATACCTCTGAGTTGCCAGCTTTCCTTTGAGAATGACTCATAGCGGAATATACTATGTCAGATGATAGCACACTAATGGGGGTTGCATTATAGATCCCTTTCAATACTTCAGACTGTTCCTTTAAAGAGGCGAGCAGAGCATAAGCACTGGAGAGTTGTAGTTTCTGTGCAATAAAGCATCTCTGTTTGATGTTCAGTGGCTCTGAACTTTAGCTCCATCTCATTACCCAGTGAGCTAAAGACAGGGCCAGTCGCACCATGTAAAACCCCCTGTGGGTTCACCACTGAGCTGCTGGAGCAGCAGCGTTAAAAAAAAGACTCTGCAGTCTCAGTGGTGTAAAACGAGGAGGCGTTAGTGTGGCAGGACTCACTTTTTATGTTTCACTGCGTCCGTCTGGCTTGTTACGAGAACTGATTATGTTTGATGTGTTTGTCAGGTCGCCTGGCGCTCATCTTCAGCACAGTCCTTCAAGTTAGTAGTTTCTGAGGGTTTTTGGTCACACGGCAATTTGTTTCAGCTCGACTTTCATTTCTCAATCTTCCCTCCCAGCTTTGTAGTGCTCTTAACTCACTCTACATAATAATAGTTACACATGCAATCGTTGTGCAACTCTGCCCATCACTTTGTCTCCACAAGGTCTCTCTGACCTCTTCAATCAGACCGGAGGAGGGCAGCTCAGATTCCGCAGCTCAAATTATGGTGGCACACAAACGATTCCACAGGTCTACTGGCATGTGTTGCAGTAAAATGTATTTTCCGGGTGAAGCACACTCGTTTCGCTCTACGGTGAAACCATTTGCAATTCCAAATAGGTTGAAGTGCAAAATTATATGAGAGATGAAATCTTTGGGTCTTCGGAGCCGCCAAAAATGGTCATGCTCTCTTCATGATACTTCACACATTCTTTTAATGACAGAACCTCAAAATGCACAGAACTGCCTATGAAGCAATGCCGTTTCTATCAAGATTGCCAACAAATTATTATCAATCATTATTTAGAAAATATGACATATTACCAAAATACTGAGCATTTAACATTGTATGTATTATTGATTCAATTTCAAAGCTTTATTTGCATATAAAACTGTTGTTTGCTTTAACAAAGGAAATGAGACAAACACCATGGTAAAGAAGAAACAACATATATAGAGATTGATTGCAGGGAAGTGGAAGAGAGGACAACAAAATGCATTAAATTCTAAAATATGCATGGTACATATGGATAACATAATACATGTTTTAAAACAAATAATATAATAATAATAACTGTAACTAATAACTGTAACTAATCATTGTCATTATAAATAAACAGGAACATTGTCTATTATCTTTCTATCCATCCATTGAGGCATTTTAAACCAAAAGAAACTACCTTTTGATGTAAGAGAAACTACTTTTTGATGTGATGTCAACAAATCATGGACAGTTTCAAATCCACGCTGGCTAGTTCTGTTCATGTGTAATTAAAAGGGACAAATTAGATGTGTTTACAGGTTTTAAGGATAGAAGGCTCATCCAAAACAAGCACTTTTGTCACTCAGCCTGAACAGCTTGCCACACATTGGAACTGTAATGATTGGACAGATGAACACACCATGTCCGAAACGTTCATCCCGCCTCTCAGAGTCCGCTTCAATGGGCAGTGGACACTCCAAAAGGAGCCTCCTGCCTCTAGAAATGCCCCTGACCAGGGAACGCTGTATCATAAAAATCAGCACACAATCACTTGTTAGTGCTGTCTCACCTTCTGCTGGTTGAAACAAACTAATTAAAGGACCTCTTGCTACGGTGGCATGTGGCTGACACTGTATGCTGTTTTTGTCCATCTTGTATCAGGTAAGTGACAATTTCTCATCTCTTTGCAAGTGTTACCTGCTTCCAGTTCATCTTTCATCAGAGCTTATTTCAGAATTTGCACTGAGCTCTCTGCTGTCCTATTTGATGTTGGGTGATCAGAATCACATTTATTTATTTATTGCCAAGTATGTTTGTACATATAATATAGAATAACATTTGAATAAAATACATATGAATTGAAAACCTCTACACATTCAAAAATACTGAAAATACAAATAATACCAAAAATATATAAAGGTATGATATGCTGGTGACAGTGTATATGACTCAATTTCTCTCCAGAAACTTTCTGAACCCCACAGACAACATCTGAGCATCTTTATTAAATATGTGTGTTGCCCCCGTTTCTTCATTGTCTCTCCTGTGCTATTTACTTGTCTAAGCTGTCCTTTCCATCCTATGTAAGAAAAGGTGAACAGGGCATTTTTTTTAATGAGGTTCACCATGTCCAGAAAACTCAAAAAACATATTTTTGGGGCACAAGCTCTATTGATAGAGCTATCTTACAGCCTTGGAAAAAGTTCAGGTTGTTTTCCTAAAGCAAAAGGTACTGCACAGCATCTAAACGCACTCCACTCACAAAAGAATACCAAGGATTGATTTCAGAGACCAAAACAAACATCTCCGCTGGACATCCTCACATTACATCGTCCACACACACTTTATTCACTCAGACTGGCAGAGGGCAGCGCATGTGACGGGCACTAGCCACAGAGCTAACTCAGGTATGATTTAGCCTCACAGCTAGTACGATACTTTAACAAAGCATTAAAGACATGTATTTCTAAAAAAAAAAATTCATTCACCAACTCGTCTCTTGTCCATTGCATCTTATGCCAATTGAAAATGGACCAAAAAAAGGACATGTTTTGGTGTACAATATTGCCGAACTACATGCTCTTTCTCCCTCCTCCTGTCACTCTTCCTCCACCTGCTGCTATGAGGTGAAATTGCACTCGGGTCTTGACCGACACTGGCAACCAAATTGCCAGTGCGCTGCAGGCACAGTGAATTTAAAGGGGATGAGAGGAGCTTGTTCGATTATGCATGATCAAAGTCGGCTGTGATCACACCTACAGTGTGCATCGCTCTCTCTCACATGCGCCCGGTTGGGCACCATTTGTCTAGTCCAGTGGTTCCCAAACTTTTCACAGCCCGTACCCCTTCAGACATTTGACCTGCAGCCGAGTACCCCCTACTCTCACGCACTTATAGCAGCTAGAAAAAGAAATGTGCCTGTAAGCCTGCTGCCAGCCTCACCTCCATATTCCATCTGTATTCAGTAAATTTAACGATAACATTATTGTGATGGATCTTGATTAAGGTAAAAATGATGACCTGCACTACGTCAAGCCAAAATGCGAAGCAAATTGCAGCTATGCAGGCTGTGTATTTGGAAGTGGGATGTTGTGACTTGAGCCAATGTAACACAACAATTGCGAAGGTGTCATTGTTGCTGTTTTAGCTTGTTTGATCCCAGTAGGTCGAGTACAGTTTCAGCCTCCGTCTGTGTTCAAATGGTAAAATGAGCTGCATTTAAAATACTGCTTTTATACCTGAAAGAGACTCATTGGGTTTATATACTTCTTTACTTCATAGGCCCATTTAGACCCACAATCACACACTGAGGGTGGAGGCTGCCATGCAAGCTCGGTGCTAACCAGCTCGTGAGGAAAACTTAGGGGTTTGGTGACTTGCTCAAATACACTTTGACAGGACTTCACCAGACCGGGGTGTGAAACCAGTAACGCTCCAGTTACAAGACAGCCACACTAGCTAGTGAGCCATGGTGCCCACATGTGAGGGTCTCAAGCTTTTTTGCTGTTGGGCTTTTTCCGCTTTGGTTTAAAAATCAGACATTTTACAGCAGTGAGCTATTCACCTTCTTTTTCCCTTGTCTTGTTATCCTGCTGTGTCTTTTTAAGATTCAGTCGAGATGAAAGCTCTCGCTGTTGGAAGAGACCCGGCTTTTGACACTTTTAGACTTTAATGGTGATTTTTCGTGGGAGTTTCTTGTCCTGTGTTACCAAGTATGTGACAAAATAAGGCTGCCTTCCTCAACATTAGTGGTATTTGTAATTGCTGATGTGTGGTTGCTTGGCTCTCTTTGCCGTCTCATTCTAAGTCTGTTTTTCTGCTCCTGTTAATTTCCTGAGCACAGCTTTTAAATTAATGAGGCTTCAATCAGGCTGTTTATATCGTGCTGTTCCAGACGACTGAACACCGAGACCAACAGTCACAATAAAATTCAACTGTTCTCTCTAAACTGCTATTGATCTCCTCCTCCTCCTCCTCCTCGTCTCCCATTTATGGAGAGACACAGAGGCTGCAGACTCTCCACTGAAGCTACAAAGAAACGTCACGCTGTCACAGAGAAGCAGCGAAGCAGAAACTAATTATTCAATTTCTCTTAATTTGCATTTCTCTGTTTTTTGGAGATACCTGTCTTCATCTCATTAAATCTAATTCCCTCTAATCCTGTTTTTTTCAGTGGTCAGATGACAGTTGTCCCTGTAGGATCTTGAGGCAACTCTTAATCCTTTTTTTAAAGTCTCTGAGTACGATTGTGTGACTGAGCATTTTGTTTGGACGAAAACAGGTAAGAAATAAGATACTGAAAACACACGTGTTCTCTTTGGTCTTAACTTAACATCCATGCCTTGACAAATACAAGATTCTGCCTTCAAAATGTCTGGTTTTCTGGTGAAAGAAAGGTGGAGAAGGGAGAGTATATACAAGAAGGGCCATTTTAACGATCTTCGCAGGTAAAGTAATAAGATGGTTTGATGGAACCTCTGGGATTTTATCTCCAGAAATACAGGCAGAGAAGCTCTTTGTGCTGGAAAGAGATCAGCAGCAGGAGCGCATGATAATTAATCTTCTGCGGCTGCTCCACAGATGAGATTCAGAAGCCCACAAACAAACCCACAGAGCGTCTGGTTTGCTTGCATCTTGTTAGTGAGAGCATATACCTTCAAGAGACTAAAGCTTTGTCATTTTTACAAACATCTCGGAAGTGCAAGTACATCCAGTTGATTCACTTTGCATTTAGAGTTTTAATGTAATGAAAAATGCTAGCAAGTTGCAGGCAGCAATGTTGTTGAGGCAAAATGGTCACATCACAAAGCTACAGAGACAAGCCTGGGTTGATTAACGTTAATTATCTAAATAGTGCTAATGAGTAATAATGAGTCATCTATTTCCAGCCAGGTAGGTTGGTACTTTATTAATCCCAACGGGGAAATTCACAAAATAAAATGTTTGACAGTTTATTCACTAAAGGTACTTTAAATTAGGCAGCTAGTGTGAGTAGAAATTTTGGCGATGACAAAAGTGGTTATCAGTCAGTTGTAATTCTGTCCGTCTGCAGTGCCTTAAGATGTTATTCATGTCCAAAAAGGAGCTGTGGGATTTGTTCTTTGATGACCAACAATCTAGTTTATGCTGTAAAAAGAAGCCGTAAATTGCAATTGATATAGTGTGTGGCCTGTATTACAGTATTCTATTTGAGCTTTCAACATGAGACTATTAATCTATAAACATCATCAAAGGGGGCCTAAGCCTCCTCGGAGTACCATCTTTGATGCAGAACTGTAAAACCCAGAAGGACCTTTGAGTTTCCTTTGATTTTGGTCAGTCCTTTGCAACAGACAATTCCCACTCTAGATAACAAAAGATTTCATTACATTTAATTCAGCAAAAAGCACATTTCTAGTTCAAGAGGGTGTTTTCAGTTCTGTGCTGTTGAAATGCAGGAAAAGGTCAGCACTTGGAAAGAACTTACTCAAGGTGCGGTATATGTTTTATTTGGATCTGGATACAAATAGTAAAGCATACCAGCTTGTGTTTGTATAACTGCCTCTCATGTCAAAGAAAGTGTGAATCATTACACTTTTAATTTGATCAAAAGCCTGACTAACATTTTCTCATTTGTACCTCACAGTGAAGTCGAGCTCTGTACGGGTAACATCTGTCTTCATCTCTTTTTTTTTTACATCTCATTTACGTGAATAATCAGTGTGACTGTTCTTTCTTTCTTTTCACTCCAAAAGTGTTCTTCATCGGGTGAGTGTTGTTGCAATCACAGGTAGTGGTTCCACCTCCTCTGTCTTCCTCTAACGAGGCTTTAGGCCAATTTACAATCGCTACTGTGTTTGGCAGAGACGCTGAGGAAATAAATTAGAAAGAAATTCTTCCGTGAAACTTAAATCAATTTGTCACAATAAACAACAGCTATCAGAGAAAAAAACGTTAACAGAGTTAATAAACCAATACAAATGAAAACGCTATGACTTTTTTTTTTTTAAACGAATGGAACAAAGCTAACAAAAGAAAAACAATGCACTTGACCCATCATTTGCAGAGCAAAGTAGTTTCCTGTGCTTATTTGTTGTTTGTTAGTGTAATTTACATCTGCTTTAACATCAGTTTACTTACACCTGAAATATGCTAAACTTTCATTGTAGGAGGGCTTCAATTTTAGGAAAAAAGGCATTTCACGTTAGCTGTTAGCAGGATGTCATCCAAAAGTCTGAGCACTGAGACAAATCAAAGACTCCTTCTGAAATCTTCATACGAATTTAAGAGGAGAAGATGAGAATTACACTGAAACTTTTAATCATCCAGTTGGTAAGTCCAGCAGCTGTAAGAGATCATTCAAAAAATAAATGAGTACATTTTAATACTGGTGCTTCGGTGGGGAAATTGGCCCAAAGGTTACCGAGGATATTAAAGAAAACACCAAACTAATGGCTTCACTAGCCCCCGAGGCAAGCAAAGGTGTTCCTACCCGCAGTAATTACCATACTCTCACAGCCATAGAGGCCCTGGCCACCAGAAATGGGATCCACTCATCACTGCCAACAGATGTTTGAGAATGTAGGTTGTCTGAGGAGAGAAATTCATTTTCCCTGATAAGTCTTCCTGACAAGTTTTTTGTGTTAGATCGATTCCTTGGTCAGCATCTGTGCAATAGGTTTGGGAATTGTACCTTACTCTTCTCTGATCCGATGTCAGTGTCTAAACAGGCTGGCAGGAGCATTCTTTATTTTTTAAGGAGTACAACGTTTAATCCTCAGTATTTTTAAAAATTTCAAAGCAGAGGTGCAGTTAATTCCATGTATTGTCCTGAGGATAGTGGAGACATCCAGATCTGAGACTGGATTGGTGGTGAGTTGACATTAGACATAAAGACAAACAGCCAGTCTCATTCACAATGACAGGTCATCTGGACCTGGTGAGTCTGCAGTGGCTGTAGGTCCACAACAAAGGGGCACACCTTTCCACTTACCCCTGGATTCCACCGCATGTGGCGTCCGGCAAAAATAGAAGCCTTGCGTATCTGATCCGACCACAGCAGCTGAGCCGGACGGCACATGCATTGTGTGGAATCACGCACATTGATCATAATGCTTGCATATTTGATCAGGCTGCTGTTGCGGAGCGGAGCCGTTCTGGATGCAGTGGAATTTATGGGTGACTTGAAGTTCCACTTTAGCTTCAGCCTTAGCAGCAGGTAGATCGCTCTATACTTTGGCAAAAGCCTTGGCGGCTGGTAGGGCTCTCCATGCTTTTGCTTTAGCCCTAGCGGCTGGTAGAATTCTCTGTGCCACCAATGTTGACTGTTGGCTTCTGTCTCTCTTTATTAGAAGTTTGTTTGGTAACACAATGTGCTATCTTGGTTGGAACAGACTTCGGAGAGTCTCTGTCCCTGCTGTACGCTCAGCTACGTAGAGCTATGCAGCCCTAGCTTCCACTCGACCCTCATAGTCTTTCTTTGCCCTCTGTCCCCTGGCTTCCAATTATACATGAAGGGAAAGGTTCACATTCACTAACATGCATACAAAGAATGTGTGGCTGGGCTGGCCACCGTAACAGAGACGAAAGCTCGGATATCAACAAACAAATTTGGCCAAGTCGTTGGTCAAGATGTTTTTAGGATGGTTTGAAGATTTGCCCTAGTCATATAACAATTGGAAGCCATCAATGATACAAACAGTTGAAAGCAACATGTTGACTGTGTATTACGTAGCATATTACAACGACTGGCAGTGCAAAACACAGCTAACCTCGATTAGCCAATTTCAAAGCAGTAAACTGTGCTGTTTTCAACACCCACATGCACAGCATGGAATTCTATGTGCATTCATTCATCTTGAATAACGCTATCATTATTCATATGGTAGTTAGCTATGTTAATTATCCAAGCTGTGTATGATAAATGTAATTAATGGATATAATAATCATCTTGTATGACTGTGAGGCGAGCTGATGGGATGGAGGCTTATTGGCGTCTTTCTCACAGTTTTTAATGAGTTTGGGTCAAGATGAACAACCAAAAATCCAGATCGAGGATCTTCTCAGTAACATCTGTTGGGTTGTTTTCTTTTGAAAATCATTGCAGCCATATATATTTTGTTCAATCTCAACAGAGAAAACACTTACATTTTTTCCATTCCTTTAATTTCCTTCTACCCGGTGCCTCCAGCAATTCATCTCACTTCCTCTCTTCAGTCGACTAATGGCAGCGGCTGAATATCATTTTTCTTTGGCTTTAACCAGGGTTTACATGGAAAAAGACAATCAGTCTGCAGAATAATGGTTTCATTTGACAAAAACAGAGCAGCGAAGAATAAAAGTAATGAAGCCTTGACGCATCGATCACCGCTGAGAAAAAGGGAGGGAGAGAGAAGTTAGAACAAGAGAAACAAGAGGAAACAAAGACAGGGAGATAAAAATAAGCCTGGGCAGTTTCCTTTTCATCTGCTCACAGTCCACCTCTGGAATACTGAGCGGAGAACAATGACTGTCAGAAACAGATAAAGTCCCAGTTGTCCTGCACAAAGAAATTAATGAAAGTGGTTTGTGTGGGCTTGTTTTGCTTCAGCATCAGGTATAATTAAAGTTTAAAAAAAGGAATAGGGCAGAGACGATGGACGAGATAGTGAGCACTGCACTTCTTGACCTCCCGATTAACTGCTCACACTGACAATCACTTTAATTCCCACAGCTCTAAAGATGCCCCATGACATTTGGGGAGTTTTTGTCCTTTAAATTTCCTGACAAAAACAAGATTTTGGCAAGCTTAAATTAATGAATATATTTTCTTTGGGTTAAACTAAAATGTTCCACTTTATTGTTATAGGCACCAGTTCATTTCCCTTCCACTCTGGACTTCTTACAACTGGTGTCTGTTTTGCATGTGAGGAAACAATTTTAGATCTTTACCTTAAAGAGTTAGCGTGTGATCAAATACCACAACATGGTGTAGATTATATACGTAAACCGAACTGAAAACCCAGAAAGACTTGATTGTTCCCATCAAGACCAGTATCAGAGCATCTGGTCTGTGTGAGATTTTCATTTTCGTGCCTCTATGCGAAAGCGCTGTCTGAAACACTCATCTGTCACGACCCTTGGTCCATCATGTGAGTTGCTTGAAGCTTAATCTGTCTTCAATTATCTCTCAATTGGCCTGCTGACAGACTGTGATCATATGGGGATGAGGTTGCAGGGTTTCCTATGACACACAGACACACACACACACACACACACTCACTCACACCATGAACTTATCTTTTATGCTTGGAAGGGAGTCCAGCAATTTTATAGTTGTTCTGGTGGCGCTTAGTGCAAACCAAAAATTTAAACCACAAAATTAAACCATAATTAACAATCAAATCAAGCAATGGAATCAAGCTCTTGACCTTTTACCAGTACAATACCACCACTTTCTTGTTGGCAAGGCATTCGCCCTTTTGGTTCTAAGCAGGTTGCAGCCACTTGCAGAATGTGAGAACCCAAAGGCCCAGTGTGGCTTGAGTGCAGGAATATCAACAATCAACATGATCTTCTCAATGAGGCGGCCGCAGGAAGTGTCATGAACAGAGGCCCACCATACATCTCCTTCATTGACCTAACCAAGGCATTTGACTTGGTCAGCAGGAAAGACCTGTTCGTTCTCCTGCAGACGATCAGGTGGCCCCCCAAGCTCCTCAGAGTGATAACATCTTTTAATAACAACACGGCAAGAACTACAACAGAGCATGCCATTCGAGAATAGGGGCTGTTCAGCCACAGCAGGCAATGCAAAACTACTACTGAATAATCCTCGTCACATACTCCATTGTCTCACAAGACAATAGGAAGCCGAGAGTGAGGACTATCACTTTCATACTGGTTTCTTAATATTTTTGTGTTCTTGTTTTTAAAACTACAGTCTGGAAATTATGCGGGGGTATGTATTAGCAAAAGTGCAATGCAGGGGTAATGATTTTGTGTATATTAAAGCCCCAATCCAGACGATTTCAGTTTGGTCCGCTTTAGCGGCCACTAATGGTCTTTTAGGTGCATCGTACTGTCGTAAACTGCTGTTGCAAAGGCTCGCATACAGCCAACGTGAATTTGTTTATTGAGAGATAGAGGTACAGCGCCCGTAGCTCCAGGAAAGGAGGATATCTGAGATACAGATCTCTGATTTCCCCAAATTGAGCAATGATCAACGGTATTTATCTTTGTAACAGGCAATGTGTTTCAATACATAAATGTTTTGTGTTGTAGGAAAGAATGATGGCCTTTACCACACAGGAAAAGGACCAGCTCCTGAAGCAGGTGTTGAACAGACTTCCAGGCCTGATGTTTGATGTCCTCACCCTCCCTCAGCGTGATGCTCCAGATGTCCCAGATGAACCTCAATTGCACTGGGGCCTCATGTAGCAACGCTGTTTACGCAAGAAAAAGGTGCGTAAGCAAGGATCGGAGCTCACGATGGGATGTATCAATCCTGAAAAGTTTGTCGATTCTTGCGTCTGTCACGGCAGCTTCGGAGGTGCCGTAGAAATGTGCGCAAAGCCAGATTCTTGCGTGAGCGGCACTTTGGTCCGTTGGCGACACTGTGTGGCGATGTTTGGTGACCAATGCTGGACTGGAACAAGAAAGTGGCTCGGGAAATTTACGAACAGACCGGCTCGCTCAGTTGGGGGGGGGGCACCTTGCAACGTCGGACCGGGCGTGGGGTGGGTGACATCGTAGCGGGGGGAGGGGGGGGGGGGG
>CAESWR010001349.1:69492-79585 GCA_903171835.1 Mullus surmuletus
TAAGACTGATGAGGTGTCACCAAGCTGCTGCAGTCTTTTGCAAACAGAAAAATTTAGACTGGCACAACCCCCCACCCCCCCCAAACAACTCCAAAGCTGTTCCTAGCTGACCAGCTGCAGTCTCAGACAAATTTACATTAAATTCCCTCACTTGCAGAGCATTCTGGGAGCGTTAATTCTCAGTCTGATCCAGATGAATTCACAGCAGGATGTAGCCATGAGGCTCTGGCGAGTGGCTGGCCTTCAGCTTTCTGTTAATAACTTAAAGCACTACAACCCTTTTTCTTACTCTGCAAAGTCATCTTACTTTTATCATGCTGTGTGGCAGCTTGATGACGCATCACATTGTACGGCAGCCTTTTATGCTCAGATTAATTCACCCACTGCTCTGCTGCAACTAAAATGAAATAGGGTGTTGGCAGAGCTGTGGAAAACATATTCTTCTCCTGTTTCTAAATTCGGAGAGTCTCTTTCTCAGATCACATCCATTAGCTATCCATAAAGAACTATCACACTCATGTTAATAACTGTGCTTTGACAACAACTCATAGCAATTGGAAGCAACTGGACAGCTTTATTGAAAAGTTCTGCTGACCCGTGAACAGAGTAGGCCGCCTTTCATTGGCTGTTCATTAAAAGTAAGAAAATATGCTTAGGGACTTTATTCTAGAAATGGGCGGTGCAACAATGGCATCAGTCATTTTGTTTGTGGACGTCTATCAAACGTTTGTTATAAACAAGGTAGGTTTTTGCAAGGTAGTATTCTCAAGGTGTCGTTCCTGATACTTAATGTGCTTGATAGTTGAATGAGTAGAGATGAAATCTTGAAGCACTTAATAATTGCTTTGTAATTATTACATAGCAAACATAATTAACATTAATTAGCATTAACCCCAACAAAATCCATCACAAATCTCTCCAAAACACATTGAAAAGATATGGCTCCGCTATGACGGAGGGGAACCTCGGGTGTTATATGTGGATTCTTTGGACCTTAAGGATTTCACCTGGAACCCTAATATGGACATAATTGATAAAGGAGGCAGATATGTTTTCCAGCATACGGAGACCCCCATAAAGCTTCTTTGGGGGGGAAGTGTTTACGTGCTCCTCGTGTGTGACCTGGGGTGGTAACCTAGCTGTGTCTTTTAGGGTATTGGATTGAGTGTAAAATTGTTGTTGTTCTAACAAAGATCTGTTTGACATTTTATAGATGGCCGAAAATGCTGATGAATTTGGTTGTATAAAAGCCAAACCAGCAACTGCATGATGTGGATCAGCAAAGTCGGCAAGCTCAGTTTCACTTTCGTCAAGGTAGAAGAAATTTCAAACCCTAATTTGTAATAAGTGTCCAAAGAGGATAATGTTTTCATCAGTTGAACGTTGTCGATATCTGTTCTTTGTACCTTGCTATGTTTTTCTTTGGATTAGCTCGTTAGCTTGCTAGACTGTGAATGTGTCTTGTGGCTCTGCGGGTGATGCTTCCTACAGATGCCCTTAGGCTTGAGCGAGTGTGACACGCTGGGGGAAGCAGCACGCCTCAGAGAGACTGTGAGTCTGCCCCGAAAATAAGATGTGTTTTGATCATCACAGCCAAGATGGAGGCCCCTCTAAGATGTGCCCACTCTTCACAGTGGCTCTGACGTTTTGAAACAGTTATACTCAAATCTGTTTTTCAAAGGCGTCTATCGAGGATTCAAATGTCATTAATTGCCCGATTTAAATCTATTATTCATGAAAACATTACAAGATTACATTAGTAATGGCTGCTAACAGAATCTCTTGATTGATGTGATGTTGTGAGATCTGACGGTGCCTCAGACTGATGCTCAAATTACTCTTCAGGAACTGGAGGTTAATTTCCACATATTTATACCTATAAATTCATGACATCTGATTAGTGTCCTTCATATCCGTTAATCATACATACATATCTGTTTGTATGTATCTAATGTTGTGACTCTCAACCATCATCTCCTGCTCTGTGACTGTAACGATAATTGTGTCTTTGTATTTCACCAAATCTTCCACACTCTGCTGTCTGTGTGCAAGGACTTCGCGGTGCTGAGGACTCGCCAGGCGGAGGGGCTGATAATCTGCAGCCCTCAGCTTGCTGTGTGAACTTCCTCTTCTGCTGGCGAGGTCACGCTGAACCATGCTGGGTGACCTCACGCAGCCCACAGAGTGAAAAGGAGGAGGGAATGAAAGAGACACGGAGTGGGTTTTCAGCTGAAATCTGATGAAAGCAGGAGAATTCTTCTTCCAGACTTCTGTCCACTGGCTACATTTCCTGGTAGATTAATAAGTCCAGTGTGACATTAAAGTATCATTGAGCAGGACCAGATGAGGGACGAGTGCAAAGATCCTCCACATGATTAAGAGCACATTCCTGAGATCACAGTTTAGTACATAACCTCCTGCGAAGCTTCAGGAGGAACAAAGGATGAGCCATCTAATGTTTGGGCAGATCCCGGTGCTTTCATTGTGGAATGTATCTAATAAAAATCTAGATGCAAAACAGAACTGTTGACATAACTAAAAGATCTTGACTTGCCACAATAAAAAATTGTTTGTAGTTATTTGTGGCTGATCTTGAACCCTCCTAACCGGAGGACAATAATTCTCCTAAACAGAGAACAATAATTAGCAACATAGGTATTAAATAAATGAACCCATTTATTGTTAACCAATGGCTTACATACATTTTAACCTTAAACATAAGAATATTATACAATTAAATAAAATGACTAAAAATCAATAGAAGACCCAGATAGTCATCTCAATAAATCTAATAAAAACAAAAAAATCTATTTTTAAAGTGCAAAACAACCACGAGAAGTGCTGGAGCGGAGTCTGGAATGGACTGCTTGTGTCGGAATGCTTATATCGGAGATTTTAGATGCAGACATAATTCCGATACCCGTGTTTTTTGACAACCTTTGACTGATATCGGATTGATATCCGATATCAATATCGGATTGGGATAACTCTACTTAAATGATTTTAAAGGCATAGTAGAGAACACAGACAGAAGGACTAATTCACCCCATTTTCAGCCTTAGAGTCCTGTGAACACACACACTAGCGATGCGACCAGACTGTGAGACCACCTGGCCACTGTGGTACTGATTTCCTAAGTGGTATTTCCACAGCCACCCTAACATTGTCTCGCCCGTATGCCTGCAAGTCCACACACCACTTAAATGATGTTTCTACTGATGTAATGGAGGATCAAACCAGGAATTAAATCTGGCCTTTTATACTCACAACACTTATCTACAGATTTTTCACTGTTTTTCTACAGGTTTGTGGACAGAATAGAGAAAAAATACATCTGGGGAAAATTGTTTGGGTCACCCCCTGTGGCTCCTTGCTGTTGGCAGTGTGTGTTTGTGTGTGTGTGTGTGTGTGTGAAATGGCATCTGTGTGCTGTTACTTTCATCCCGCATGTTTCCACACCTGTCTGATCCATTTAGATCTCGATGCGTCAGCTGACCAACACGGCGGTGCAGCAGATGGTGAGTTGATGGCCGATGATGACGGAGGAAGCCAGCCTCCACCTGATGGTGTTGGATTGTCTGCTGATTAGAGGAGCAGACCTACATGTGCTCACATACGTTTGCTCACGTCTGAACACGTCCATTATGTCAAAAAAGCATAGCAGATTGCAGGCTGGTGCAGAAGCCGCTCAGTTTTCCACCTGTTTTAAATATCTGGATCAACTTGATAAAAAAGTATGGAAACATGGTGTTGAAATTGTTTTTTTTTACCAAAGGCTTATCTTTTGGAATCCTTTGCACCACCTTGTCAGATACAAACATAATCTGAGCTAGTTTCTGACAAACAAGCATTTTCAGTGGACAGACTTGAACAAACACTAAACCTCAACCAGCAGAACCAGGTGGCAGAATTTCTATTAGAACAGAACCAGAACTTTTTCTGTATATTGGCCGTCCTTTGTGAGGGAGCCCGTATTTTCGCTGCAAAAGAATCCCTGCAGAAAGTTGAAAAATGCAGCATGTTTCTCGCACTAAAGCTGCTATCTTCCATTGTCATGGGAACGTTTACAGAGTGACATTAATTTCATGACATGAAAGTGCTACTTTCTTGCACTGTATTGTATGACTGACTTCCTCAGAGACATAAACACCTATTTGGAAAAATACCCTCATTATTGTTCTGAAACACAAAACACTTTTATTTTATTTTCTGCAGAAGATGGAACATATTTTTTCCCAATACTAATCAGAGACTCTCTTAGTTTGTAAAGCTATACAAGCTAAGATAACAAAAAAATTCCTATACTTTCTGTGATGTATTCTAGCTCAGAATAGTAAGTAATTAAAAATTACTTTTTTCCATTAGGTAATACCCGAGATGTTGGAGAAATCAAATTTTTTCTATTCTTATCGAATTGCAGTTTTTGCCTTCTCCCACAGTGAGTTTCTTGCAATATTAGCAAATTCCTGCGAATTTATTGCAAAACAACGTGTAAAAACTGCATATTTCATCATCACACAATAAAAAAATGCTTCCTGGATTGAGTGGTTTGTTTAGCATTAGCCAGCTGTGGTTCTGCTGAGCTTTAAATTGGATTCATCATATCTGTCAGACAATGTCATGAAATAAACAGGTTTATTTATTGCCCCAGGCATGCAGATTATAGCGTCAGGAAATAATTCAATGTTTATTACAAATCTGGCTATGAATTATTTATTTGGAATATGTTTGCCGATTGGATATAATGACTGCTTGTGTCGCTTTAATTGCTGATTCCTGGTTATGGACTATGGTTTCTTTGGTTTTCTGGCGCTGCTTTTGATAGTGTATGTTCATCATTATCTCCTCATCCGTTCCTCTTCATTCCACCACCTGTTTCTTTGTTTTCCTCTCCCTCGCCTCATTGCTGAGCACTGACAGACGCTCCTCCATCGACTCTAAACCAGCATGCCGGTGGCAGTGTGGGGAATGTAGATGAGCGTGATTGTGCAGCAAGGTTCCTTCCAGAAAGGTTCAGTCCAGCAAGGTTTGGTCTTCTAATTGAACACACCATGAGACAAATTCTCACTCCCCAGGGTCCTAAACAGGAACTATTAGCTGCACCTGTGACTGTGCCCTTTTGTTGTGATCAGACCGTTGTTTACAATAATAGAGCGGGTGATTTCAATTCAATGAAGAAACAAAAACAATCAGATGATTTTTTTTTCAAAAAAACAAACAATTTAAGTAGGCTATTACACAGCTGTTGCCTATTGACATTTCCAGAGTTTGTCTCTATAAAGAATTTGATATAGTGCTACTTCTGTCATTTAAAATGTGAATTTCATTTACACCATACATACTTATCTTTATTTATGTAAATATGTTGTTGTTTACACTTGGGTTCGCAGGCATAAAGGCATATACCTTAGGCCATATATTTTGTATTCAAACATATGTGTATGATACAGAAATGTTTAAATACAATATATTTTGTGCAAAGAAACCCTTGCAAAACATTAGCACATCAACTATTACAAAAGAAGCATCTTGAGTGCTAGTAAAAGCCCAAATTACACAAAAATAACTTATATAACTTGTTCCCCCCCACTTCAAAAATCACATCTGCGCCCCTGGTTCAGGGTCATATAAGTGATAACAATGTTCTTGTATCAATTTAGCTTTTTAACAAATTCCTGATTTGGAGATTTAAATGAATTCATGTTCATGTTCCACTTCGTTCCAGCTTCTGCTTTTTCAAAGGAAATATTTATGCAGGAATTTCTTACTGTCTGGTGACAGAAATATTCTCCAAATAACTTTTTGGAGGGTTGGAAAAACTTTGTAGTCAAAAAAGGTTCCATCAAACTTTCCATCAGCAATAGACTGCCATCCATCCATCCATCCATCCATTTCACCAGCGCTTTCTTTCCCTTTTTCTCTCTCTCGTTCAACAACTCTCAATTGCTCTATCAAGAATTCCCTCTTTGTGTATTACATAATAAAGGGGCCATACAATAATTCACTCCTGGATAGCGCATGTGGGCACTGGGAATTTCAGACATAAACTAAGTGGAACATCGGTCTCACTCGGGCCACACCTCATAACGGCCATTAAGTTCCACTTTCAGCCCGAGCAGCTCGTAGCGCTCTCGATGCCAACCGAACCTTTTGTCTCTTTAAGAGAACTTTGTTTGCAATGGGACATTTGTCTTGGTTGGAATAGAACAGGAGTACTTGTTGCACTTCAATAATTGAAGCATTGCTTTGTATGAAGAGTTTAGTGCACTACGCAATAGGCAGTGCTGAAGGAGCTTTTCGCAGCAAAGGGAAAAAGAAAAGACTGAGCAGAGGACACACTGCCTCTACCACACGCCCCAACCAGTCACGCAACCAGCAGCCTGCAGGGAGTAAAGCCAAGGGGCCACACACTGCGCCACAACGCCACGTGCAAGAAAAGACCCAGAAGGTTAGTCATGTTGAAAAGCTGCCAGTGGCCGGGGAAGCATTGCAGCGGTCAGGGCGCTTCCCCACTCAGTTGTCAGAGCCTCCCTCGCCCCCCAAAGCCGCTTTCCCTGGGGCCACGCTCCGAGCTCCCCCAGAGGTCCGAGCAGCTGTGTCTTCCATCGGGAGAGCAAGCGAGGTGAGCATTAGCCCCGCCCCCTTGGCACAACCAATGCTGCCAACTTCCACCTGCACAACACAACAAACTACTTCCGAGCCCCGCAGACAATCACCCGCACAGCCAGTCAAAGTTCCCAACAGAAGCACTGCATTTCTCTCTCTCTCTCTCTCTCTCTCTCTCCAAAACAACAATGCTCACTAACCGCTGAGGTTGTCATACCACTCTGACCAGAGTGAGTGCTTTAATCAAATCAAACGAAAAAGTTCTGTCCAGCCACTTTGAATTGCACAATATTTATTCTAAAGGGATAGTTCTGTTGAAGTAGAGGTATAGTTGTATGAGCTACATATGGCCATTAAGTACATTAGATGCAGTACACAGCTCTCTCTTCTCCCTCAGTAAGCTACAATTGCTCAAACTTTGGGAAACAGAACCAGCTGCAAACAGTAGTATTGTACCAAATGAACAGGATATTTTCTCTGCCTACAAGAACTCCCATCTAAAAATGATACAGTTTAAGAGTATACTACATAGACATTTGCATTAATTTTTCGTAAAAACAACGTTTATCTGGAACCAACCGACTCACTCCATTTATTCCCCCAGGAGTTAAGTTAATCAGCATTTTTGAGAGGGTCCTCTTTCACTCTTATCAGTAAGGCACGGACAAAAAGCCTATCAGTGGTGGTCTCAATCGGTCTTGTTCAAAAAACCCGAGTCCGCTCAGTCCGAGACCGAGACAAGACAATGTGCCATATGCACACTCCATCCTCATTTGGTTCCCACTCCACAACCCCCATAGCCAGGCGTAGACTTATATCAATAAACACAGAAAGACTTTGACTGCAGTCAGCACTCAGGACACCATGACTCCCCGACACGTTCACATAGCTAATAGATGTTTGATGATAATTTCATACTTTTCATATCTCACACATTTAATGGAATGATAAACAGGCGTGTGTGAAACAGGTCCCTTTCTTCCACTGTTGTATAATTTATCCTGCTTCCTTGATCAGAACAAACCTGGTCAGGATGCCTGTGTCACCCTGTCGAGTGGAAATGGCTTCACTGCAGTCTAATCATTTATGTCAGCCCAGTCATTGACAGGCAGGATGCAGAGGAGACGGACAGGATGGAGCAGGAAGATGACTCCACACTGACTGTGTCCTGTGGGAGTCTGACTGAGGTCTGTTACACTGAGGGATCCTGAAATGTGTGGAACTCTGTGGTGGGCCCATCAGTCACTGCGGGTGCATCTGTGGCAGGGATCAGAGGACACGTTTAAACAAAGCAGAGCTACTCAACTTCTATCCTAAACGTCTTTATAGCCCCCTTTGGATCAATTTTAAAGAATGATGTACTGTAAGAGTACTGCTTTAGTGAGAAGAAGCAGTACTCTCTACTCTCTGTAGAGAGAAATGTACAAAAGAGTACTGTAAGACAGTTACAGCATGTGAGACAGTATCAGTGAGTGCAGTAACACAGTATCAGTGAGTACTGTACACTGTGCGATTACACAGTCATGTCTACTGAATGGTAGCAGAGCACGAAGTGATTAAAGCTTTTCTGCTTGCTTGTAATTCATTTTACTTTCCAATACTCTCTCTCTCCTGTTGAAGATCCACTTTGCAGAATAAAAGACCCACCAGCCTCTTAACTGGATCAGAACCAGAACCCCATGCTTTTCTCTCGACTTTGGCTCCTCGACAAGTGTTATTAAGACACAGTCTTAGGGGCAGCAGAGAGCTTCGGCATAACAAGAGAGAAACACTCATAAATCAAAGTCTCTCAGCAGAGTTCCAGGTGATCAGCAGGGGAGGTGGAGGTGCTGGTGTAGGGGTGGGTGGGTGGTGGCGTGCGGGGGGTGTGCCATGGGGGCGCTGGAATGGAGTCACCAGAAATAGACTAAGGCGCTTCTTCATTCAGCACATGAAACTGGAGCTGCAGGAGTCATTAGCAGCAGTGTAGAAATCCCACCCAGAATTTACAAATTTACTGTAAACGATCTACTTCTGGAGGTCACTGTGTGTGTGTGTGTGTGTGTGTGTGTGTGTGTGTGTGTGTGTGTGTGTGTGTGCGTTTGAGGGGGGGAGGGTGTGGTGATTGTGCGGTGATGGTTGAGAGCACTATGTGAGGTGGTGTCATGTTAGCAATATCAATACTCAGCTTTTCTTAAGTGTTTCGTGATACCTGATGAGTGGAAATTCAAGCAGCTGGTGCTCACCCTGATCTGTTGCATGAGTCAGTGTTTGGATTTTTGACTCTTACAACAGTTTGACACCTTCTGACATTTGCTCTGGTAATCTTAACAATTTACCAGGATTCTAGCAGCTACAGTGGATCCACTCTACATGAGAGAACACAATCTGGCAGAAAAAAATACAATATTTAGTGAAAAACTGAGAGACTCACTATGGAAAAGTAAATTACTTTTCAGAGTAACTCCTACAAAATGTATGCATATATATGGTAACATAGATAAACTGGGCTTCAGTGAAATTAATTAAATTGAAAGCAAGACATTCAAATTTAAATCACAGCAGGAGAGTAAAAAGCGGAAATTGGAAATCATCTGTGATGTGCTGCAGCAGCTGCTTCAGTGTCGCTGTCCATGGTGCTGAAACGTGCTCAGCTTCTGCATTATTGTTATAGCATCAAAAAGCGGTTGTGCAGAGCCCAAACCACACAGAGGGCTGAAACCAAACCTTTTTTTGCACTGAAGAGGAAAATGACATCACCTGTTGAGAAAAACACCATCTCCCACAGCGGCTCTCCATTTAAATATTTCTATCAAATACTGTATGATATATATTGCATCATGCTCAATTATCACAGGATATGCAATATTATCTGAAAATATTCAAATGAAAAAGGGTTTGTAGCTACAGTGTGCTGAATTGATGGCTCATCACAAAAAGTGGTGAAGAAAAAAGAATGTTGGAAGCTGAAGAGAAGAGATATTTAGGAATATACAATTTTCAAGAAAGGAAACATTTAAAAAAGTATGAAGATTCTGAATGTACTTACTAACGCTAAAACACAACAGGGCAGCGGGTTTCCCGGGTTGACTCCGGCAAATCTCACATCTTCTCTCATCTCCACGGTGATGAGCAGATGCGAGTGCCCACGCTGAGGCCTGCTGGAGGACGGAAGCTCCACATGGCCCACACATGAATTATGAATCCAAACATTCGTAGGTCACCAGCTTTGAACTTCAGCATGAGATATGAGGGGGGGGGTGCAGCTCCCTAATGAGCGGCGTAGACGAGGGGCTGTGATCACACGGCCATAACACACAAACACAGGAGGAGCTCGCGATGGCCTGATCTTCTTTCAGCTTGGGTGAAAATCCTCCATTCTGCATGACTGTGAAAGACATTAAAGCGAGCATCTGCACACGGTGCAGTTATTCATTGCAAACATCTTCTGGGGGAAGCAGCGCATGTTAATGCAGCGTGTCGCTTTGCTTTCAGTCTGCATGTAAAC